>JAOEHQ010048799.1:0-10016 GCA_025447715.1 Asclepias incarnata
ATTTATATATTAATTGATTATGTATTATTTTTATATTAATTTACATAATCAATTTTAAATATTCTAACAATAATAACCTACCATACCCCCATCCCGCCACCACCACCAGTCGTCACTCACATTTCACGTCTCGTCACTGCCACCATCGCCCCGTCGCATTGCGCGGGTGCTCTTCTAGTTTTGGATAAAGAGTGGCTTGATAAAAAGATTACTAAATATAACATTGATAGTCCATCATAGGTAGAAATTAAATACCTTTGGTCACCCCTTGATTTTTATGGTAAGTGTAAAAAAAATAAGATTACTAAATATAATATTTAAAAGACACGTATCACTTAAATAAAACCCACATATCGATCAAAGGGTTCTTTAATCCTAGAAAGATAGATATTAACTAAAACAATAATATAAATAATATATAGGAAAGTTTATGTGAGGTCATACTTAAAAAAAAAAGGTCAGTGGGTAAGAATCTTCTGGTCTCATGTATTGTTTTTGGTAATCATTGTAGATAATTAGAAGATAACAAATATCAATTTATTAGAAGCACGGAAAATATAATATAATATAAATTCGTAAGTTACTTTCCTAAGTAAAAGATTAAAACCAGATATGAAATATATAATTGTCACTACTAAAATCATCATAATATATAAGAGTCGAAGTCAAGTACAATGACTTGATAAAAAGATTTACGTCATAAGTTATAAAAAATTAGTTAATTATATTAATTAAGTTTTATTATTATAGATAAAAAGTTAAGAGAAAAGGAAATAATGTGGGGTGGTTTGATAGTTTAAAATAATAAAAGATTATCTAATAGTGCAAATAAATAGATAAATTAGAGAAATTAAATTAAATTTAGAGTAATAATTAGGTGTGGGGTCATATTATACACAAAGCACAAGATAAAATTCTGATTACTTTATCTTTCAGCTTTAGATTTCCAAGAATCAATTTAAATTAAAAATAAAATTATAGTAATTGGTAGATATAATAGGACCCTAATTATATTATATATTATACCGTGAAGAATTGAACATAAATTGTGTTGGAATATGAAAAGATTTATTAATTGTGTTGGCATGTGAAGGCGGCATGCGCGCTAGAGATAATCAGATTTTAAACAGATTTTATTAATTATTAATTAATTAAAGCAAATTAATTATGCAGGATAATTGTGCTGGCAAATTAATTATGCAGGATAATTGTGCTGGCATGTGAAGGACAGTTTGGTAATTTCGCATGTAACTTTCTTGTAACACTTTCCATTTTGGGGAGGGGGGATAATTTTTAATAGGGAGTATAGATAGAAGTATAGATTAAGGGGATTTATCCTAGTTGACCAAATTTGACCCACATATTCACGCATTTTCCCTAAATTTTTACTTAAATTTTCCGACTCATTTAATTTTCTAGATTTCACTTTTGTTCTAATCATTTGATATCGTTTAAAAATTTTCAAGCATTCATAAAAGCATTAAGAATCAAGTTTCACAATAACACATAAGTTACCTAGAATCAAGTAAATCTCGGATGGCTAAATTTAATTCAACTAAAAGTCATAGAAATGTGTCAAGCTCAAGTTACGGATGTTATAATATGATCATATCAAAAGCAAAATCTTAACACAAATCAAACAACTTCGTAAGATTAATTAAACCTAAAAAAACAAATATAATATAAACTCTATAAATTAATACTCATGAGACTATTTAAAGTTATTAATTAATCAAATATTAATCATTATTTTCTTTCTGAATCGATACCTGCAAAAAATAATATTTTAAAAACTAATTAATAGGATCTAAAAACTCAATAACTTCTTAAACATAGGGTCAAAACTTAAAAACCTTGATACTCAAAGGGGTTCAAAACAAAAATACAACAAACAAGATCTCCTCTTCCATAGTCCATACACACACAAAAACATCTAAAACTCAAATAACTTCATGTTTTATATGTTCATGTTTTGTTCTTCAACTCAAAAGACCATCAGTTGACTTTCATGCCTCAATCCTAATGCCGTTAGGCCGTTAACTCACCGTTAACTCCCCTCCATACTCCGTTATCTCACCGTCTAAATGTAATGTCCATTCTAACTCAAGCACGGCAGCTCCGCCTCTCTCCACCACCACAAACCAACGCCATCTCCGGCATACTTTACGACCCTACTTCTCTCTCTTTAGCCCTCAAACACCCAGATTCATCTTTTTCTCTCTATCCCAATATCTCGCCTTTTTCATCACCACTTTCTCTTTCTACCTCCGCCGTCACCGCCGTCTCTCCGCCTTCTTCCGCCGCCTCCTTTATCCACCTCCGGTCAACTGGGTTTTCTCGTGTGATGTTCATTGTGTCATCCCCGCACCTCGCCGGAAACTATATATTGTTACGCTTTTATATTCTTGGTTCCGATAAATTCGCTAGGGTTAGGGTTTGCTGTAATAACAACAACAACAATAATAATAGAAGTGAAATGTTTTTTGATGAAAAGAAGTTTGGGGTGCTGGTTAAGGTTAACCATGGTGTGTCGGTTAAGGTTGTCGGTTCGGTTAATGTTTTCGCTTTGTATTCGGTTTCGGATAGTAAAGTTCGGGTTTATGCGTTGAAGAGTGTTTTTGGTGAAGGAGATGAAGTGAAGTTGATGAAAACCGCGGTTATTGATTGCGAATTGCCGGTTTTTAGCATTAGTGTTTCGGGTGGGTTTTTGATGTTAGGGGAAGAGAATGGTGTCCGGGTTTTTAGTTTAAGGACTCTTGTGAAAGGGAGAATTAAGAAATTTGATAATAAGGTTAATGTGAAGAAGGTTAGTTTGGTTAATGGAATGGTTTCGGATGGGGGTTCGGTTTTGTATGTGAAGAATGGCAAAGAGAAGATGGTGAAACATTCTGATAATTCTGGTAAGTTTGTGAAAATTTGTGTTTTAATTATTACCTTATATGAATTGCTAACTGTGGATGTGAATTTGATTTCGTGTTATGTTAGTAATGATTATTGCGGTGGCAGTCTTGTTAATGCAAGTTCCCAATTTGACGTATCTATAGATGTGAAGCTAGGTTTGTTAGCTGTGATGTTATAGGTTAGAATGAAAATATATAAACGGTGTGGCTTAAAAATGTGTTAGTTCAACGTAGAGTTGTTTTTGCCTCAGGAGGATGGAATATTACAGTTTAGGGTTATGCTAGTAAACTAGTTGAGATCTTGCGGATTTATTGGTTATATACTTAGATTATACTTCTCTGTGATTGGCATTTTATGCGCCTCTTCTCACTTTGCTTTAGGGCTATATATTTCTCAAATTATTTTATATTCCTTACATATTTTTGCATTCAAGTTTGTGCGATGTACCTCCTATCCTGCATAATTTGAACCTTTGAAGTCATAGTGAGTGGAGTGCCATTTAATTCTAGTACTTTTCATGGAAATAGTTGATATTGATTTATTTGAGCATACACTACCAGGAATATTCAGATTATACACTTAGAATTTTGTTTTAGAATCCATGATGTCAAAAGCATCTTTAAAATGTTCTTCAGTCCACTGCCAGAGTTGTGGAAGTTTAGGTTCAATGGCCGTTTTTCAATAAAAGTACCTTGATGTAAAATACTCACCGACTCAGTATTATTAGCAAGAACCTTGGTTACTAGAAAAACTAGAAATATGAAACAGTAATTTCATAGACGGAGAATTCTTACCTCAAGCCCGGTCATTGAAACTAAAGGAAAAAACCAAGGTGCTGCTTACCTCTACCTCATACTCTTCATAGTCCATAGTCCATACATCTCTACTTCCTCTGTTCCCGATATTTGTGTACCAATTTGTGACACAATACTTCATATTGCTTAAATTATGCTATTTAGGGTTATTTAAAAGGTAATACTGAATATATGAGGGTATCAAACCTTGATTTCATGGCTGATCCTATGTAGGGCTTAATAGCATTCTCTTCTCTTTCACTTGTTTTATTTTTAGTAGTTTTCCTCTTTTCTCTATCATTCTATATACCATCCATCTCCAAATATTCTCTGAAATAACTAATATAGCATTCGCTTATGGTTGCATTAATGACCCAACATATATTCTCTGAAAGTAAAAGTTTAGTGCCATAGGCTTCACAGTCGTCGAGATTTTGTGCTGTTATTTAGCTGTTGTACACTTGATAATTGAATCATATGAGGATGCAAATGATGTTATTTCCTCTATTACATAAATAGGTAATTGAACCTTTGATGAACTGAAGAGCAACCCTTGTTTATCTATCAAGTATTGTCGAAATGATTGTGAAGGGTATTCAATGCTTGAATCTCTAACAATCTTGCATTGACCTTTAAGCTCTGAGAATTCATGGAACAAAAAAGTCTGTTACTTTAATAGTGTTTAGTGATTCACTTTCTCTGATGTTGGCTGTAGCCTGTGGTAGCCTAGTGGTGGGGGACATGCAACATAAAATCGGAGGTTAGGGGTTCAATCCCTCCCCATGTTTCTTTAAAAGCGTTAAGTGATTTACTTTCTCTCATGTTGGCTGTGGTACCGATCGGTGGGGATCTGATTATGGGTCGGTTATCCATTTTTTACTAGTTATGGCTTCTTTGGAACACTTGTACTTGCTACTTCCCTAGAAATATGAATTTGACACCATACACTGTTGAAAGATAGAAAACGTACTGTTTCTTTTCTCTCCATTTCTTTTTATCAGAAGTTTAACTTGCTGCTCTGAAACATTAGAATGACTTAAATGCCTACTCTGTAATCAATATTTTTCTGCTAT
Source organism: Asclepias incarnata (assembly GCA_025447715.1). Lineage (NCBI taxonomy): Eukaryota > Viridiplantae > Streptophyta > Magnoliopsida > Gentianales > Apocynaceae > Asclepias > Asclepias incarnata. The sequence goes on from JAOEHQ010048799.1 coordinate 4,769, forward strand.
TAATTAATCATGATTAATTAGAAAAATTAATAGATGTATTATCATTTTGTGTCAAAAAAGGCAATACCCGATTTGTTATTCTTATGCCGACTGATCATACATTATATACCAACAGTGAAGTTGAAGCCTGTGAAAATGAGACAAAACTCTAATGAAGGTGGTGTTCGTTTTGTGGCATTTAAGAGCAAAGAGTTCGAGGATCAGAACTCCTCAAAAGTGCCATCGATGTCAATAAAGGCGATTTCCATCCACTTTTTAGCCCATAATAAGTTTCTGATTTTAGACTCTCATGGCGAGCTGTACCTGCTATCGTTATCTAATCCTAACTCTGGATCAGGATCGACTTGTGAAATGAAGAAATTAACTCTCACCATGAAAGTTCAAAATCTAGCAGTTCTTCCTGATGATTCCACAAGTATGCTGTTTATATTTCTTTGCTTTAATTATGTAAAAAATATGTTCTGATTTGTTTGATTTATGTTACATGGTTATGATCTCAAAGACTTGATTGAAATGTTATCATTTTGCTGATTTTAGTTAGTACATGCTATTTCCTAATTTGCAGGAGCTCAAACTGTTTGGGTATCAGATGGTGACTATACCATCCATGCAATGATTGTATCTGATGCAGAGTCTCCCGCTGATGAAAATGACACCAAGGACATTGAAGAAAGACTTCAAAGCTCAGGTATCTAGCTTCTTTATTGACCCTTTAAATGGATTTTTTTTAGAATTTCTCAATGTTGAGTTTTTTAGATTTCAAGATAATGTTCGATAGTTGATGTTTGTAAATAGTCCCTTTTTAGTTCACGCCCCCTAGGCCCAAATCTTCATCCTGTAGCATTGTACTTGTTTTGTTTAAAATGGTGTTTGCGACATATTTTAGGTGTTTATGCCTTGAAGGTTGTGTTCAAAATGTGCAGCACTGATGTGGCTTAAAGTCTTAAACACAAGTGTGTTTTCACCTTTTCTTTTAAATAAGCTTAAATACACTTAATAGCGAACACTTCAAGGTCCATTATGGCTTTCGAGAAACACAATAAGCTGAAATCACATAAAATATGCACTCCCAAAGTTTCAAAGAAATTTGGAAAGAGCTATACCACTGACATGTTTATTAATAATTGCATGTCTTACATTCTTAGAAGACGTTTAGTAGCTTGTGTTTCAAGTCATGCATGTTATTCTGTGATATCGATTCGAATCAGATTAAATTGCTTGTATTGAACTGAATGTTACCAAAGTGTTGGTTTTATTTAGTTCGATTCTGATGCGCCTTTTGGTACTTGGATAGCCACTGAAGTGATCTTCACAAGTGAAAAGATTCAAGAAATCATTCCTTTAGCCGCGAATGCAATATTGCTACTTGGACAAGGTACCCCGTAATATGGCATTTACATCTGGTCACTTCATTGAAATGGATTTATAGTATGAAAGTCTCATCATCTCATTGTCACTTTTTATGTGATATATCTATTGATTCAGTTTTGTTTTGTTTTTTAACTTCATTTTTTATTCAGCCAATAACATCTTTGCTTATGCAATATCCTAATGATGCTGGACAATTTCTTTCCAAACTGGTATTCTCATTTCTTGTTTTTAGTTTCTAGTAATCAAGCATGACTGCATGAGTCTGAAAGCCCGTCATCATGCTACGATGTGATAAACTTTCCAGATTCATGTTATAATAGAGTTACTTGTTTTCCCTTCTTATTTCTTTTTTGAATTTAAATTTGTCAAGGCTTTTATCTTCAATCGCATGGTGATGATTTCTTCAACTTACGAAATTCATGGGATGGTCTTTTTGTTTATAGAGTAAGTTCTCTGCGCTGGTGTATTAAAGATCTTGCATATTAAATTGCTACTGTATTGATATACCTTCTTGCAGATGGATGCTATGTGTTCTCTTCCTTCCAGTGTCGTCTCATTGTTATTATCTGACTAATCACGAGCTTCAGGTGTCTATTATACTTACATCGTGTGTATGCTTTGGGCAACTCTGAGCTCTTGAAGGTATGATTTAGAACTATTCCCATTTGAAGCAGCTCACTTTACCCAGATAGCAAACCTAGTAATTTACGGATTCAAATTTTATACGAGATTTATTTAGTTACTATACATGTTTCATGAAAATCCCATCGTAGTTTCTAAAACTTGTTTGAAAATTTGTCAAGTGCTCAAATACCTTTTTATAAAGGATAAAAGATTATTATTGTAGAAAGTTTGTGGTTTAACGTGGCAATGTCAATGCAATCAATGTATAGGTGATAATGATAATGATATCTGTCATTTTAACATGGGAACTTGTAAGTGATGCAATAATGACTAGATATTTCCAAAACAAAATTTCTCAATTTTGATGGTACTTTCTTATGCTTTTGGAAATTTGTTTGATGGTATTTTCTTATTAGTAAAGTGGTTACTGAATATTGATTCTGAAGTTCAAAGCCATTTTTTTTCCTTTCTATTTGGAACATAAACAAGGTTATTTTGTTTTAATACATTCAATAACATGAAAACTACTAATTCATATGTAACCTTTTGACCAGAGAATGTTAAGCAACCTGTTCGGTGGATTGTCGTTTGAGTTTTATCATGGGCAGGAGCGAGTTTCTCGACAGTTCATGCCACCTATGCAAGTGCCATTCTCCCGGAGACATACTTTTGACTATTTGCATGGAACTTGAACTTCTGGAACTCGAATCAACTTTGGGAGGAGCGACACACCGGATGTTTAGAAGGTGCATTGTATTACATAACAAGACATTTGCTTTTGCGACTGTGTAGCCTCTTGCCATCTGCGCTAATAACTTTAAACAAATTGGGTTCTTGAAAGAAACAATGATATCAAACACATGTTACTCTAAAACCTACCTTAATTCTCTCTTTTTGTTTGGTTCTCTTTTATGTATGCAAGGAGGATAAGCACCATCAAGATTGTGTAATATGGAGTATGAAGTTATATATTTTTAATTATAGGATTGATGAATGTGATATTGATGCTTCAATGGTTCCTTTTGTGTACATTTCTGCTTGGTTGCATATGCAAATGTAGGGGAATAGGATCATGCACTGATCCATAATCTTTCCAAACCTGCAACATGTGACATGTAAAACTATGAAATTTTGTTTCTCTCTTTTAGGTAAATGGGATGATACCCTCGCTAATAAGGAAAGGAGTTATTGTGCTAAAGTTTTTTGATAGAGAAATGATAATTGTATCATTGTTTTTTATTAATCTATCACAAGGTACCAATTCATGTATATAACAATTTGAGGTAGACTCCATCTATACTCAGGAATACCACAAACCAATTCATATGCATTTGAGGCAGGCGCCATGTATATAACAGAAATACACTTTGAGTAAATATTCGAGTGTATATAACATTTCGAGTGTATATAAGAGAAATTTATAAAAAAAACAAAAAAAACCCTTTGTATTCTGAAATCAGATGCATGGCAGTAGGGAGTCCGATCCATATTATAAAAAAAAACCATCATGCTTTCGGTATTAAAATTCGGTTTCCTCAGTGCCCTACTAGTTGGTACTGAAACCGAAAACTCCAAATCTCCAATAACGAAACCGATACTGAATACCATTGGTACCGGTTCGATAACGGGGAAACCGAATTTTAATACCCATTTTCGCTCATCCCTACTCTATTTCATACAAAACTTAATATAATCTATCAGACTTTCTCGAATGGTTGATGAGAAGACGTCTCATTGTTTAAAGGCAATTGATATGAAATAAGCACATACTAAACTACTAAACTATTTAGACTATTAACAGTTTACAAACACTAACTTTTGAGAATGATAAGAACTGTTGCTTCCTGCACAACAATAATCTTTTCATAGCCAGCATCCTTAATTGCTTTTAGAGAGCAGGGAAGCCGCATTGATCAAACCTACACCAAATTCGGCTGCATTTACTTAAAAAAACACTAACTTTGGTCCAACCCAAATCTTTGGTAGTTGTAAATATAACAAAATTCATAATATCAAGTAGGTTTTTGATACGAACCAATATGCAGCTTATAGGGATCCTCTTTTTTTTTTTTATGTGAAACTGTTAAAAGTGTAGCCAATTTCTACAGTAGAGATTATACAGGGCTTTCTGCATCAACTTCCAAGCAAAACTATAAGGCTTTTTGTCTTACTTTAGAAGTGAATAAGAAAACAGTTTTAACAATTTGGCAAATGTTTCATTTATACCATCCAGCTTCATAATCTATGCTTGTTAGGCTAATCATTATGTCTTTCAATTTCATATTGAAGTCTAAACTTAGTTATCCTAAATTAGCTAAAGTTCAGAGTACTTTGTAGCAATTTACTTCTGAATCCATATCGTCTATTAAGAGTATTCATATAGAAACATGAATGCAAAAAAAATTAATGGTGCCAAAATTAGAGCGATAAAGATCAATTTGACTGTTACTTTTGATAACTATAATCAAACAGAAACGATTAAATGCTACAGAAACATAATCTATATGATCTTTATATCTATTTTTGGTAAATATATATTAAATCATACGTCATCATATAAACATATACAGATACAGATTATTTCATTGACAGAATATCCCTATTATACTTTGCATAAGTACTTCAAAATTGATAACACTATACTATATTATACTTTTTAAATCATGCAGAAAGATATAATAAACATATATGAAAGCAATATCAAGTTATAAAGAATTATTATACAGTGATATTTTATCAAATATTTGGTGGGCACAACAAAAATATACAAATTAAGATATATATGGTATAGCAAACCAAAAATATAAGATTGTATTTAATCAAAGCTATCTCCTTTAACAAAAGAATTCATAGAATTATGAGATAGTGTTAGAAATAAGTAAGAAAATTAATCACAAATTCAAATTAAAAAATTATCATTGATTTAGATAGATGTAATAAACCTTTCCATGGTAGATTCTATGTTATATAAGAATTCGAAATATTAGATTATCACAATTTGATGAGAACGATGGGTATTGGGCAATTGATATGTTTTGGGAAGTGTGCTTTTATTTTCATATATTTTTTTAAAATTATATTATTTGTTTTTAGAGTGGATGGAAAAAAAAAACAGAGGGGTTTTTGACGGTTGTTTTTGTGAGGAAAGGGTGGAGCTTGCCACCTGGTAACTTTTTAAAAAAAAGAGTAAATTTCATTAGGTGCCCCTGTGGTTGTCGCGATTTGAGTTTCGGCCCCTGTGGTTTAAAAATGT
>JAOEHQ010048800.1:0-10015 GCA_025447715.1 Asclepias incarnata
TGTATTTTTTAGGATGTGGATATAAATTATTATGTGGATTGGATTACCATCATCAATTGAAACATGGATAAGTTTTAAAAAAAATTTTTTGTAGAGATATGTTTTTAGTAGTTTAGTTATTAATAACCATGAAAAGTTCAAAAAGTGTCAATTATATTTAAATTAAATATTTAGTAAGATTTATTCTTTTATGAAAAACTAAATAACATAAATTAATGATGAAAAACAAAAAAATATAAATTAATGAGACTTTTTCAATTAATAATTAGTTTTTTTGTGGGCTCATAATTTCTAATTTATAATTTAATTATGACATATGGGCTGAGCCAAAGGATGTGCAGCATGGAGGCTTGGTCACGTCGTGACCAAGAAATGGTCACGTCGCATTATGAAGGCATTATGAAGGCAGTGAGCTTGAAAATATAGGTGAAACAGCATGGTCACGGTGTGACCAATCCTTGGTCACGTCGTGACCAATCCTTGGTCACGTCAATGTTAGGCAGTTTGGAATATTTGAAAAGCCTATAAATACCTAGCATTATCTAACCTTACAACCTATCTTAGATACCAGCCGTTTTTAGGGTTTTTAGAGGCACTTTTCAAGAGGGAAAACTCCTTTGAAGAGTAAGAACTCATTCGGATTCATTTCATCAACAATTTTAGCATCTGATCGGAATGATTTCTTCATTTCCAGTACAATATGTTTTCATTTTTATTTGATTGTTCTCATTATTTCATTACGAGTGGTTAAACATATCAATATGTGATGGTTGCACAATCATTTTAATTCAAGTTGATTTTTCTTAACATTGTGTTGAGATCTTAATGAATTGTTTCTTTATTATTTATTATTGTAATCATTGGTGATATGTATGTACTTCGTTGGTGGTATCAATCATTCATATGTGTGATTTCAATTGTTTATCTTTATTCAATTGGCGTTAGTTCATGTTATGATAGTGAATGATACGGTAATAATAAGAATTAATCCGTTAAGTGGAGATTATCGGTTGGTGGTACCACGTTGTCTTCACATAGACACAATTGTTATTAAAATAATCAAATAAACTAATTGATTTGGAAAATTGGTTGGTGATACCAGCTTATTCAAAAAAACGAGTTAATTAGGTGATTTAAATAGAGTTACAAATATTGGTGGTACCGGTTTGTGTTTTGTTTGGTCACGATTATTATTATCAACATATTTGAATTGGTTTTTATTAAATGTGCAACCAGAACTTATTGTGGAACTGAATGTTGGTGGATGATCATTTTAATTAATTGTTTTTCAACAAATTGAATATTTCTCCTTTTTTCCATCGTCTTAGGACTACCACTGCCCCGGTCATACCGGATTCCACCTTTAGATTGTTAATTTCATTTTTAAAAATCCATGTGACTCATGGTTATTAAGCTCTTTTTCGTGAATTACATTAAACTCGCTTAATTTTTAAATAATTACTTCATGTGTTCGATTCTAGACTTGCCTTTTAGCTATACTATATACGAACGAGTACACTCCTCGTAAGTGTGTAGTAGTCAGTAACTAGGTAATCCTTGTTTATAAATTTTAAACTCGAGCAGTGATGGAAAATTATGGGGTGGCTACTTCGTGGTCAAAACGCCATGTAATTTCAAAATATGATGCTAATGATATTGTTCCAGTTGATTCACTTTAAACAATCGGTTCCTGTTTGGACATGGTATTAATCTATCATTATATGATCCAGAAGCATCCACATTTAGATGTTTTAAGGGTGCCACATTTAGAAGTCATAAGGATAAGGATGTGGATCCATTTTATGAGGGTGTGTATCCATTTTCCAACTCATCCAAAGTTGTTCAAGATGTTGACAGTCTCGTTTGGGTAACACCCTCTAAATAGGCCTATAATCTTGTCTGCATCACAAATTGAAAAGAAGCAACACTTATTGGATGGTTGGTACTAACACGACAAGAGGCAACGCCATAATTAGCTATTTGCTGCTTTTATTAGAACGACTCGATTTAACAAATGTATATTTCTAGTTTATTACTTCAGACACTATTTCAATTCGTTAGCGTGATGTATTAGTAACATTGTTTATTTTGTTGTTTAATTATCTGTTAGTATGCTATGTCTGAATTGCGCACGTACTGAGAAGTTTTACGATCGTTTAATATCTGTTCATGCTAGATTATTTCTAAACTAAGTTGGTGGTATTTCTATTCTAGCCAGGATCTCTTTCACTCGAGAGACACGATCCAACTGGTTAATTATTACAATCTGAAGGAGACAAACAGCACAATTGAGGGCTTAAAACACTAATTACCTGGTATCTATTAAATCCTTAGGGTTTTAAATATTGTGCTTAAATTGAAAGTTGCATTCAAGTTTATCGGGTTGTTGGGGCCTATTAATTATTTGACCATTGTGGTTCATGTTTTGGACGTCGATCATACACAAATACAACCAACAGTTTGCTAACAAAATTCATGAAGATGATCATATATATATATATATATATGCATTCTTAAAAGGCATGTATTTTGTTATCAAAACTCACTGTATTGGACCCTTTTGGCAACGGTTTTTAAAAACATCCAGAGATGGTAATAGTTCATGTTATTGGATGAAGCATTGAAGTAAAGAAAACGTTTCCATCAGTGAACTAATCTCTCAAACCCTTTAAAATGATATCACAAATGTTCCGTAGGAGGATTTATTATTTTTTGGTTTTGCTAATTGTGTATACTGCTGTTATTGTAGTTTAGTGGGTTGGTTAGATTTGATGGTAAATGCTAGTATAGGATGCTTAAGTCTAGACTACTCAACTGGTAATTTTGATCAGAGGGAATATTTAGGATGATGTTTATGTTATTAGAGTTTGTTTGTGTCATAGAGGATTGCAGGTTGAGCAGTGTGGGGTGGAGAAAGTTTTACGATCATTTAATATCTGTTCATGCTAGATTATTTAAGTTGCAGTTGCAGTTGGAAAGGTTCTGAAATTTTGAGCTGCAACATTGTTGAAAATCTAATAAATTGTTGAAAATCTAATGAATTTTGCATTTTGGCAAAATAAATGAAAAATGCACAAGTATAAATAGTTGTATTGCGGTCTCAAAGCACAATGATAATCTAAAAGAATATGGTATTTAATGCTTACAAACCAATTCCAATGATGAGAAGTATACGTATTTCTTTACAACATTTTGTGCTATGATGAATGAATGATAGAGTCTAGTTTGTGTATCTTAATTAGTAATCCATGATTATTATCTACTCGTAATTTGTATCTGGGTGAATTGTACAACCTGCAGGCTGCAACTAACAATTTTCCAGCAGCAGCAGAAGTTTCCAAGTTCCTTTCCTTGATGTATATATGTCCACTCTACATGTATTGTAAAACTTTGATTTTGTGTTTAAGTGAACTATTTATCTACACTACACATGATCGCTGGTGGAGACAGCGCCTATGAGATTATGACAGGTAGTGTCACACGGATAGGGGCAATCCACCTTCTTAGAAACATTTCTGCCAAAGTACCAGTCGCCAACTGATTCTGCAATTGTCTATATAATGGTTGAAAATCAAATTGTATTAGCTCCTTAGGTATAGTAAAATCAGATTTTCTACATGTGTCAAAATGGGTGGGTTTTGTATCATGTCAAAACATGCAACTTTTGGTGTGAATCGGGTTTACTTGATCGCAAAAAACTTTTTGTCTAAAAATATTTAAATGTCAAGTATCAATTATGATTATAAGAATGGTTATGGAGTATTTCAGTAGTATTTTGATTCATTTAATGGAACAATTTAGACGCTGTTACACATTAACAGTTCACTTTGTAGGCGTTATGACCCATTTGACATGTCAGAGACAAAACATACCCCGCATAAACACATTCATAAGCAAATGGGTCAATATTGGTACCTAAAGTATTCACTTATAAAGATCTAGTAGAAAATGACGAACCTCATTATACATTTGTGGGGAGTCTAGTGCAAACCAGGTATCTTGTGACTCACTTTGGCAGTGAGCGAAACATGAATTTATAAAAATCCCTCCTCTTGGTGAATTGAACAAGAATGACCTCAGAGCCGTAAGCATCTCTACCCTGAAAGCTAAACAATACATTCATGTAGAAATATTAGAGTGGTCGACTTTCGTGGATTAAAATTATACAAACAATCACAAACCGTGCAAAACTCTTATTTGGTCTGGATGGCATGCTGTTGGATTCAATTTGCAACGATTCCAATGCCCACGTGGATCGGCAGATGGTGGAACTAATATGTGGTGAAACTGTATGAAAAACAGGTTAATATTCTTGGTATGAAACTCACTAGACATATTAACATGATATATCTTACTTGGTATACATCGTATGCAGAGTTTAAGATGAAAAGTGGCGGTGTGATGTACTTCAATAAGTACTGCGGGAAGATGCACTGTAAAACAATTAACAAATGTCAAAATAATTCCCAAAAATGTCAAGAAAATAAAAACAAAAGTGAGTGAAGATGCACCATACTTGTTTGGGATCACTGATAGAACTTGTGCAGTTCTCATCCAGATTCTTTTCTATTCCCTGTCAAAAGTTGTCATTTACTTGATTAATACCAATTCGAAGATACTATAGCTAAAATGAAATGCGACTTATTCTCTAGGTACTAATAACTGCTGGTGTACCTGTAGAGTGACAAGATGTTGAAAGAAAGTTCTCTGGGTATGGTTCATAATAATGTCTGGTCTGCATTCGAAAATCAAAAAGGAAGAATAAATAAATTAAGAGTTGGCAACTGATATAAATAAGTGATAACAATCTAAACACAAGCACTTAAGAATCTGGGTTTTGTTTTATCTCAAACGAATCGAATACGTCAAATCAAAGTATTCGGTCATCTGAGTTGAACAAGTTGAAAAGTTTCCCGGAATGTATTTTAAATGGATAATGATAGATCCTCCTAAACATACCTTCTTGTGGTTCAATGGTTGCAAAGTTTAAAACTTAAAATCTAGTTGGTCACAAAGTCAAGTTTTTGTTTTATTGGACAACAAGGATGAATTTCATTAACCACAGAAAATGAGTATAGAGGATTTCAAAATTTGGTGTGGACATAAAAAGATGCTAACCTACTAAATAATATAGATTACTAATGTCTAATGAAAATTGTTACGTTAGTTATTTATCAAAAAGTTTACAAAAATAAATAAATTTGTGGGTTAACCCAACCCGTACAGGCCTCTTTTGACCGATACTATGGTAAACCCAACTCGCCCATATTGCCACCTCTAAATAAGTAATTTAGAACATACGCGTCTAAGAAAAATCCAGCATCACCCAGGCATTTGACGGCTGTAGTATCTGGTAGATAACTCGTGAAATTATTGCAATGCAAGTAGGATGCTAAACCCCCAGCCGAACACCCAGAAAGCAAAGCCTGAAATATCGAAATGGACACAAAAAATTTGTACCATAAGATCATTAAAACATAGATGAAATGTTTTCTCGGGTTTTTAATTTTGTATAGAATTATACCTTGTTAGCTGACCCCAAACCTTTTGGTAGAAGGTCTTTAATGATTGCTTCCCAAATCCGCTGTCCTCGGAAAAAAAGTACCAACGTCTGTTTTCATATTACATGATGAAAACTTAAGATTGTTAATATTAGCATAGAGAGTACAATCAATACAGTTTGTTAATGCTAAGAATGAAATGGCATTTGCATATGACAAAATTAAAGTGTTATGCCATATGACTCATAATCACCTACCCCATTATCGAACTTAGAATCTCCAGCAAAAGAACCTCCATCACAGTATCTAAGCTTCACACGATTCCAGTTGTAAAAATCTGCTCAGGTTAGTTTGTTGTTGTAAGCTTACAGTTGTATTGATACAATAAAAAAATGTCAAATTTATAAATGTAGATTATAGATTTATAGAATATGACAAATAATATAACTTTGTTTTAGTTAGTTTATGATTAATATTCCCCCAAATCTATTTAATGTAAGTATCCATGAATTATATAAGAACGCATTTTCGCGGTTTAGCAAAGCTATCTTGGCAAGTGAAGAACAGGTATGTATAGTATCCTTTCTTGTTGTGTGGATCATTTTCTGATTTTCATCTGGTCAAACTCAACTATACTCCCCTATCAAATGGCCGGTCTTTTTTGGGTAGTCACATCTGCTATAACAATTTAGCTTCATGAGCGACACAACATCTACGAGGACCATTAACCCACCTACATAACTCACCCACACGGGGGTGCATAACTGACACGTGTCCACCCACCAGCGATCCACCTACTGCATCTGCGACTGCCACGACTTGAATTGATTTTGGCTCATGATAAATGGACCCATAAAATTTACCGGTGTTTTTTGTAAGCAGATCATATTCCATCAACTGAATTGTTGCGAATGTCATGGATGAGATGGGTCATAGGTGTGAGGTATCATGGATGATAGTTAGCTACACCGGATACCGATGGGGTAATGATGTAACTTTTGTAGTAGGCAAACAGTCCTAAGAATTTAAGAGACAGATAGAGAATGTGGGGCGATTTTCTGTATATTTCCTCCAATGCAAAACACAAATTAATTAAATATGCATGAGACTACTTTTTTTTTTTTTTTTTTTTTTAAGGTGTGGATTAGTCGCGAATATCGGAAGGTCTAGCATACGTTGTCTTAATCGGGTCCGCGCTAGAAAGCCCCCTCGCCCCCAATTTAAACCCCTCGATGAGAAACCCCTATCACCCAGAGATCTGGAAGGGAAAACTCACCCAGGCCCACCATAGGTGGAAATTAAATACCTGTGGCCACCCCAAATATGCCTAGGGTAGGACTCGAACCCTTAACCTCTTGTGAGGAAAGAGGCCTCCTTGCCACTAGACCATTCGATGATGGTTATGCATGAGACTACTTCCTTATTCTATGCAACTACTTCCTAAAATAAATGCAGCCATTAACCAAACATGTAAACATGGAGACCTATTCAATATGCAGTAACTAAACATGTGGATGTGGATGTGGAAACAATTAATCATTGAAACAGGCCGGTTTCTTGGTAATGCGAACGGGCCTTCCTTATTGGGCTGTGCTGTTACTCGGGCCTGGGTCCTGTGTAATTCAAAATATACCACTGCTATTCTATACTTGGTTTTTAAGATGATTATGTTTGTCAATTCTATTTGGAATGGGTACATGTACATCGATCGTAAATTGCAGTTGACCATTTGTCAATCAGCAGATTCTGTGTTGAACATGGCATGCTATGAATTTTTGTCATTTAGGCAAAATGACATTAGTATCCTTCCATTTGTATCGGTTATTTTTTTTACTAGTATAGTTGTTAACCAGCCAAAAGTGGGCCAAATATTCATGGGTGAAAAAGCTGGAAAAGGTAAGACAGACACTCGTCCAACCTGCACAGATCCAATCCAATAGCTGTCTACAATAATACAACACGTGATAACGACAATTAATTAAAAATAGCACATAGTTATCAGATCTACATGTAATATATGGTTTATGGACTTATAGTTAGAATTTGTCGACATTTGGTTTTCAATCATCATGGACAGTGGCGGATCCATGTGGAGAGCAGGATATGCATGGAAAAAAAATTAGTGTTAAATTTTTTTTTAATATAAAATTAATATTTTTTTTTTACTAATAGTGCATATCCAAAATAAAATGAGTGCATATCCTTAGTAGACATAACATAACTTATAATGTTGGTGAATGACTATTTGACTAAAAAAAGCAATTTCAAAAATATTATTAAATTTTGCATACCCTGTTATATTTTTCTGGATCCACCACTGATCATGGGCACATAGTTATGTAGTATGAATATTATTTGGTTAACTGTTTTCGTCATTATACAGCTAATAAATAAATAAATTATTAAGTAGTATCGAAAAATAAAATTAAGATCGATGTGACTTCCTATATATACTAAAACATTTTTTATTAATGCGAACAATTTATTTTCTGAATGTCGTACATCAAATGTATATACAACATTAAGCAGTTTAGATTGTGAGTTATAAATATGACATCTAGGACAAATGTATGATAATGTGATAATTTGAAAAGTGATTAATGTTGTGTGAATACTTTTTTATTTATTTTAAAGTTAGAACAGTTTTTAAAAGCAACAGTAAAATCAAAACAAAAAAAGAAACCATAAGTGTCGTAAAACATGAAAGCTTGTAGAAATGAATTCAAATGCATACGATCATGTAAATCATTTCGGCAGAATCACTAGTATATTAACAGAAGAGGTCTTTGGTTTTGTGAACTATTGGCACGGCCTCTTCATTTTGGCTTGTCGGTTTGGAACATCCAGTTAAGCGAAGAGAGAGCGATGAAGGGGGTGGGGTACGATCCTTTGGAGGATATGTGAGTGTATATATGCGTATGTGTATATGTGCATGTGTAAAATAAGTAACAAAGAAAGTGAATAAGTGTTATTAACAGAGGTGTGTTAGTTGGTGATTCAGTTTTGAAATAATGTTGATGTGGGACAGAGGTGACAAAACTGATAGAAGAAAGTGAATAGGGTATTGTTAGGAGTGGTATTATAAGCGTAGTTATATGGTATCTCAGTATCTGTGATCTTACTTGTCACATTAACCAAATTTTACTACATTTAGATAAAAATGTTTCAAAGTCGATCCAGCCACACATGTATTGAATAGTTACTTGTTTTTGTACAAATTCATTGACATGTTATCCAATCAGACATCCCGTTTTACTATATTTAGCAGTACGTATATTTTAGCATAGTAAACTAATGAAGTTAACTGGCTTGTTATATACGTTATCAAGGAACAAAAGTATAGGACTTTACTCTCGCCTGGTTCATCCACAAACACACATCATATCTATTTCGTAATTCTTATACAATAATTTTCTTTTGTATTACATATTTTGATATCAATAAACTAGGGGTGTTATTCGGATGGATTACACTGATTTTGAATTATTATATATGATCGGATTATTCGGATTTAACCTATCATAAATTCATCCAAAATCCAAACCCTACAAGGTTTGGATTATTTGGATTAGAATTATTCAGTTTTCCACTTATTATTAATTTATCCAAAGTCCAAACCCAATACGCTCAGGTTGTTCGGGTTCAATCAAATATGAGATGATTCGGATTTAAAGCAAGTTATTCCAAATAGATTAAAAATAAAGTTTTCAAATTTCTCATAAGTGATATTTACATTGAATTTAGCATTTCTTGTCAAAGGCAACCCAAGAGCATAAATCTTTCAAATGTTGTTGAAAGAATTATAATATAACCCGAGTTCTCTTATATTGTTAGCTAGCCAAAAATAAAACCAAATCAAAATACTATTATACCTAATTATAAATAAAATATACCATTATGTGAAGCTCTTATTGGATTATATATTTGGATGAATCTAAAAGTTATAAAATAATCCGTAATGTGATGTGTGTAATCAACAAACATAAAATCCGAATTACAATACAAAAGACGATTAACCCAATCCGTTTAATCCAAATCACATTTGGATCGAATGGATTATTAGGACTCGGATAAAAAAAAATGACACCCCTACCATAAACATAAACATATATATTATAATACAACTTCTGTTTATATATATCTATCAACCCTTATCTTTATTGTACTAGAGACGTCTCATAATTTTATTTGTATTAAAAGAAGTATAGATAGAGTGTAAAACATATTTGACACAGAAAAAACAAGGACCATGTGGTCCGAGTGAGAAATGATGATCTATATGGCAAACGTACATATATGCTCCTTGAAGAAATTCCAAACATATGAAAAAAGTTGTATACATACATAAATACATAAATATATATATATATATATGGAAGGTTATGGTAGGACGTGTCTTTAATTATTTTTTTTTCTATCGATACTGTATGTTAGTGGTAACTAAGATGCATGTGACATGACATGCATCTTAGTTACCACTAACATACATTATAGATGTGTAAAAACATGTGTGG
>JAOEHQ010048801.1:0-10015 GCA_025447715.1 Asclepias incarnata
AATATGGTCTAAACATAGCCTTTTACCCAGGTCAAGATCACGGATTTATTCTCTTGTAACAAATTTAACCTCAATTTGTCATTCGATAAGAATTAATTGGACAAAATGTGACAGTTACTTCATAAAAAACACAATCAGACCATAAATTAACTGAAACAGGTTGAGGTTTCTATTCACAAACTATTTGAAAATTTTTAATAAAATGAGCAAAAGGCATCACCAGTTGAATGTTATTTTCATCATTATGGGGAATTGATTTTGGGTCAGACAGCTCACTGTGCAAAGAAGCCAATCTGAACGACACCCCAATGAAAAAAGGCATTCCAACTTGGTGAGTCCAGCAACATCCAACAAAAGAAACGTTATATTTTCCATACGTAAAGATATGGCAAATGCAAAATAAAATACAGTTGGATCAAGTGGTTAACACCCTTGCCTCTGGAGAGTCAAGGGTTCTATCCTCATGCCTTGCAAGGCCGGAAGTCTTTTTCTATCCTAAATAGAAACTGGAAGCAACCTCTCTACACCGTCGTGGTAGAGGTAAGGCTGTCTACATCTCAACCTCCCCCATACACCGTCGTGGTATTGGGACTCAAATACCATGGAAGACGGCATTGGGTGTTTACTTACTTTTACCAAGCAAAACTTTCAGATTTGTCCACAAACAACTCACCTGTGAAAATGGGTTATTCATGACTTGTGCACTCATCACCATATAACAAACAAGCCAATATCTCAGAAATACACATAGATCCTAATGAGGAACAGATCCACGGGCTGACAGACACTTCCATGGATAGGTTGGAGAAAGGGAAATGGGCTAGAAAGAAGCCCAAATTCAAATGTACAATACTTTTTGTTGGGGTTTGATAGATTGCAAAAACTCTTTAATTCAGTGAATTAATTCATACAGTAAAAGCAATTTATAGTATTAGCTATAATTATCATGGTGATGATGATGAGCGTTTATTCATATTATTATTATTTGGTTTTTTGTGATTTGGATTTTCTTTCTTGTGGTTACTGGTGGGTTGCCCTCAACCAGTATGACAAGAGGGGGGGATGCCAATTTTTTGGATTATTGTGAATATGTTTGAAAAACTTCAAGCGAATTTTTGATATTGCGGGAACTTTCATTTTGCGGAGCGGGAATTTTCCCACCATTAATTGGGTGACGATGAATTATTAAATAAATGCAAATAAATTACTCATTCGAATAATAATATAAATATCATATATGATATTTTAGTTCTCTATGTAACAAATTAAACCATTATACAGTTGGTAGATTATTAAATATTAATTAATAGATTTATATGTGGAAATTTATTTTAATATAGATGTTAACAAATTCTTTTAATATATTTTTGATATATCGAGTAATATAATTTGAATTTTTTTAATAAGTTCTAAAAGTTTTTGTGGAGATATGTTTATAATAATTTAATTATTAAAAATCATAAAAATAAAAAAAGTTTTAATTATATGTAAATTAAGTATTTAGTAAGATTTATTCTTTTAAGAAAAGGTAAAAAGTGTAAATTAATGAGACTTTTTCTATAATTATTAATATAATTAATAATTAAAGTTTTTATGGGCCCATATTTCTAATATATAATTATAATTATATATTATTTAGTTGTATAATGTTTTTTATTATTAATAACAAACTAAGTAAAGAGTTGTATTTATCTGGTCAAATTAAATAAATATCGAGTTGTTTTTTTTTATTTTTAAATAACATAATTTAGTCACATGTTTAATAACTTAATTTAGAGAAATTAAGAGTTGTAATTGGTCAATTGAGGTTAGATCAGTTATCTTTTAGTATATATTAAGATAATTTAATAAAGCTACTACATTTATGCATTATCCACTTGTACTGTCTGTTATATTATTTGTGCCGTATGGTAAATTAATCAAAAACAATGATACGAATATCAATTCCCTTTACAAAATTAGCATTAAGCATTATACCCGCTACGAGGTTGACAACATATTATAGTATATTATTGATTTATTTCTAAATATCGGGTTAAGCGTATATGATGGATGTTTTTGTCTCTTGGAGTAAAGATTATGTTAAAAAGACACATATATATTTAAAGATATTAAATATTTAAGCTTAAATTGATTAATAAATATAAATAATTTTTAAAAATATATTTACAATTAACTTAGTTGGCTTTTAAGGGGTAACAAAGGCATGTCACATATCAAAATATTAAGGTCTTGGTAGACTTGAGATTTTAAGTTTTGGGTTCAAGACCGGGTATAAGCAAAATGCTTTTCGAACCAGAGACAGAGTTTTTCCCGAAAATAATCAGGTTTCCACTGAATTGGAGAGATGGATATATAAAATGGCAATGTCGCTGAGCCCAAACATGTCGTTCAGACTTTACAAAAAATAAAAAAACATATCAAAATTTTAAATAATTAAACAAGTCTGAACAATTTTTATTAAGGTGTATAGATAAATAAATGAATGTTGATTTAATATAATATTTTTCATAGACAAATAAAGAATTTTGTTATTCACATTCATTAGGATTATTAGTAACACACAAAAATGTTGTACATAAAAATAATCACTTCTTAAAAACTTTTTTCCAACCGACATATAAAACATTTTGCTTTTGGTTAACCATAAGGCTATGTTTAGCAAACACCATAAATAACTAATGATATTTTAGTTTATAGATTAGTTTAGGAGATAACATATATGCTTCTACTTCCCTCTCACATTGATTTCAATTGCATGGCTAAATCTTTGAAAAAAATTTAAAGATTGTGAAGGGAAACATGTATAAACATGCTGCTAGAAACATATATGTTATCCCTTTTAGTTTAAGGGGAAAACATTACATATTGTGAGCTAGTCAAGCTGGATAAGGCTTTAGGCTTTGATACAAGTGATCAAGGTTCAAGTCTTGACAACTACATTATTTGTTCTTTGACATAGGAAGTCCCCCAATGAAGGGGTTTGGCCCTGGTAACCCCAGGTTTGAATCTTGGAGGAGGCAAGGTTTACCCCTATTAATTGTCGTGCCTTCGGGCGGATTAGTAGGGGGTTTTCCTCCCAACGGGTATTTGAAATAGGCATTTCCGCTTCGAGGGAGCTCTCTAATGCGGACCCGGTTTAGACAACATATGCTAGACCTTCCGCTATCAAACCGCGACACGAAGCACTGATAAAAAAAATTCACCTTAAAAAGAAAAAAAAGCTAGTCAAGCTGGATCAACGTAGGATCCTTATGACCTTATCCGAAAGAAACACCTAATTGCCCGCCAACAAAAATTGGACCTACAATAGAAAAATCCCTTTGAAAAATTTAAACAACCCCGCTCTTAGATCTCCCACATCCCATATATCATAACCCCCCAAAAATTTTGAATTCAAAATCATTTCATTTTCTGAGATTCAAATACAAAATTTCCAATTTAACTCTTTTTTATATTTCATCGGTACTACTTAGTTGCTCTCACTTCTCAAAATCAAAATTATTTTTCATTATTTCAACCTCTTGTTCATGGTTTTTGATATTTATATTTTATATTATATAATATAATAGGGATAACGCGTCGTCTCGTTAGAAATAAGGAATCTTGTTCTGTTTTCGAACGGTGCTGTTGCGTTAATCATTGATGATACTAATGTGCTTTCGACTGTTTGTCCTGCTTAAGGAGACGATTTTCGCGATTTCTTACCTCTCAGTGTACGTATATATATATATATATATATATATATATATAAGTTTTGTAATTTTGTATCTATATGTATATATCAGTTAGTTATAGTTAAAATTCTGAATATTATAGGGAAGGGCAGTTGGTAAGAACCACAAGAGCTACTTATGTAGTATGCATTTGTAATATAAGTCGGTGATTTCACATTATTTCAATGATTTGTATCTGCGTTGAAGTTATTGGTGAAGTTCTGAAGTATTGAAGCCAACAAATTTGCGATTTTTAAATTTGCGACTTTATTTGGTAGATAAAGATTTAGCACTTAATGGAGCACGTTCAATGTATATATAGAACTTGTGAAATTGTTTGAATTTACATGTCAAGTTCATAATTTTGAGTAGATCTTACATTCCCACACACACACTACTTTGCAGTATATTAATCGGTTTAGTCTTTGAACTTGTGATTCAATCTCTTTCTGCAAATCTTGGAGTCTATATTGAGAAATAAAACTTAGTATCTAAATGTTAGTGTTGTACAAAAAAGATTTTAGGGAAGCATATATCAGGGTTGTGCAAGGCTGAATATCTTGTAATGTTTTTGTTAAGTATTGTCTATGGCTGCTAGCTGAGATTGCAGATTAGCGGTCATTACCACAGATATTCCTGAAGGCATGACTTCTAAACGTATCTGTATATGAAACTTATGTGGTGAATTAATGGAATATCAACCTTTTTGATTATGTTAAATTAAGACCCGCTTTCGTTTGACGTTGGCAGTGATTAGAACAGCTTTTGCACTGAATATCTTATTCAAGATTCCGGTTTGGGTTGGAGTTCCTTTCACTGGTTTTTGTACTCTTCTTCTTCTTGGCCTCCAAAAATATGGAGTAAGTCTTGTAGAGTCCATGAATATGAAGAATAGTAGTAAGACTATGCATATTATTTACCAACTGAGGCTTAACTTTTGATCATATGTAGGTGAGAAAGCTCGAAATATTGATAGCCATTCTATATCTTGTGATGGCTGGTTGTTTCTTTGGAGAGATGGGTGAAATGTTAAAAAGGAATGTTTCTTTCTAAACTTAAGGCGCAACTGGTGATGTACTGGTTGGGGTCGTTGCCATGCTGTGCAATTCCTTTACCAAATATAACTTCTCTTTTATATTTTTGATTTTTTAAAATCTACTATAGTTTTTCTTAGCATCGATTTCACCCTTTTTAACAGGCGCAATCTTTTTCTCCATTCTGCTCTTTTTCTTTCTTGGAAGGTACCAAATTCAGTTTGTGGCATCAATGTAAGTCATTCTATCAAAGATCATATGTAACTGTATAAGTATTCTATAAACTCCTCTAGATTGAAATTTAGTTCATATGAAAGTCAAACTTGAGTTTGATAACCTAATGGATCATATTTTGGATTTCCTGATGCCTGCAACTGATACATTCTGATAAAGAGTGGACATGCACTCTTTGTAGCATTCTTGTTCAATGTCTCTATGATCACTGTTTCTGGCACAGTTTGTGCAACCAAAAACCTACAGAGTGGCGATGCTAACCGTGACAGTGATCTTACCCTAAACTCAACTTCATTTTTCCTTGTATCAGTCTTATAGATGTTAATTCTACATTTTTTATGACAACAACTTTGACAGTAGACTCATGACCCTGCATTTTACTTTGCAGAATGTTCTGGGGTAGTCGAGCTCTACTCTATATGCGATTGCGCTGCTAGCTCATGACCATGCATTTTACTTTGCAGAATGTTGGTGACGAGTGAGAAGGATGCATTATGACCGGAGACTACATTATTCTAGTTTCTTTCATTACTTTTAGTTGCATGTTAAATGTTAGAAGATGTTGGACAATAATGTTATAACTAATTTATGTTTAATGTTTTTGTTATGGAAATGACTTATTTCAATGATAATTTAATTTTATTTCTTCCATTAGTTGAAGTACAACTATCTAAGTTGATGTTATCTTATTTGTATTTTTGAATCGTGTTTAATGAGAACCATTTCAAAGATGTCGATAACCATCCTAAAAATAACAATGCCACAAATGAATAAAACGTCCTATCATATGACATGTTAGGACCCTTTTTGACGTACTAATAAAGGGATGATCCGATGCTTGATTTATCCACTTTTTAGGACCCTAATATGTGTCATAAAATGATGTATCTTAAAACCATATAAAGTGTCCTATTTTGTGGTTTATTAGGACGCTGTAACTTTATACGACCCCTTTAGAAGGGACGCTTTTACTAGTGGTCCTATTATCTCATGGGTCCTATAAAGTAACATTTTAGGACATATTTGGGCGTCCTCTCAAGCTAAATTTGTTGTAGTCTTTAAACTCACTGAGACAGTTTTAAGGTGTGGCTCTCCATAATCAACTTTCCAAACGTATTGGTACATCAAATTATCAACATTTTCCGATACTAATGACAATTGATATATAGGTACACAGGAGAAAAGAAATGGTGTTCAAATAGCACTCAGAGTCGAAACTTTAAACACAAAGATCTGTACGATCATGAAGAAGAGAACCAACATTCAATATCTAACATCAAGTAACACATTATCAGCAAAAACAGAACAATATACTAGCAAAAGATACAAATACACATCATAACATCGAAACTTATTACTAACAACATAACATCGAAATTTATTACTAAACAACACACCTCGTTTAAGGTCAAAACATCATTCATGCTTAAACTGCTGATGCTATTGTGTTTTGGGAAGATTTTGTATAGTTTTGGTACTTACCGATTTACTGCACCATCTTAGTAATGATAGAGTGTCGGTCTAGAGCCTAGAAGAAGTTATGGCTTTGGGATCATCAAATGTGATCATCACCTTCCCGATTACTTTCCTGTCTCTGAAATCTAAGAATGCAAGATTGGCCTGCCAACAACATTTATAATGTGAGGTCACAAATGAGCTTCCTGGTAGGCGTTTTCCATGTTACATGCAATTTCTGGTAACATATTATCACAGGTAAAACCATATGTTTCTACGGAAGTAACAAACTTGATTTACTGATTTAGCAAAGACTAGATTAGACATTTAAAAAATCATCAGAAAATCTCAAAACAGACCACTAACTGAGAAGAGTTATTTCTGTGAACGAAACATCTCATATTGCTTAAAACAATTCTTCTTTTTATCAAATTGATGTAAAGTGGCATATTTATGCATTAGAATTAAGACAACTTACTGATGATGTCCATTTAGACACACAGGATTCTGTTATTTAGTCTTAATCAAGGGACTTCATAGATATCAAACTAGAAGTAGCAAAATCGGATGGTTGGGTAACGGGTCAGAACATGTATCTAGTTGGGTACTTGGGTTGACAGTTGAGTTGATACACTTTTATTCCAAAAACAAACAGAAAAAGAAAATTACCATGAAATTTAATCTACTTCCAGTACTTTTTCAATCATCGCCGCCGTAATACTCATCCGTATCTAAACTGCGGGGCTTCTCTGCATCTTCAGTCCTGGGATCATCTTCACTGTTGGGCTTGTCCTCTGCATCTTCAGTGCCGGGCTCAGTTTCATTACTGGTCTCATCTTCGCTTCTGGGATCATCGTCACTTCTGGGCTCGGGATTGCACTTATGCTCTCCCCGGTAAATGATTTTGTGGTCGATGTCTGTTATTTTATCAATGAGTTTTCTCGCTTTACAATCACTTCCTTTGTTAGTATCGCATATGTATGTCCATCTGCAACAATTAGAAAAGTCGAAATTATATATATATACTATCAAATATATATATATATATATATATATATATATATATTCACATCAAACTAAAGTAAAAAGTCGAAACTAACCTATCACGCTTTTTCGTTTTGGAATGGTGTAGATATTCCCATTTGAAGTCGTCAAACTCTGATTTGCCCTTTTCTTGGCTCTTATTGGCCATTCTGTTGGGTTCATCATCAATTACCAGATTCTTACTGGAACCCAGAGGCCCTTTCTTTTTGCTACTTGCGGATAAATCTGACTTTCTTCTTTCAATCTTTCTTTCTTCAGCAACATTCTGCACACCTCCAATGGTTTTCTTGCTTACCCCTTCGGCGTCATCAATTTCTGTAAGTACGTTTTCATATTCGGTCATTAGGGACTTGATTTGACTCCGGATGAAATCCGGTTTACCCGAATATTCGACATCAGCTTCAATCTGTTTGGCCATTGCAACACAGCGGCTTACCGCATTCAACACTTTCTCTTTGTTCATATTTGATTCGTTTCAGAGAAAGAAACTCAGAAAAAAGAATTGTTATTTTTATGAATGCTTAGAGTATTTTCCCTCCTCTATAGGTCTATATATAACGAACAAAAACGGTTATAAGATTAGATTACATTAACAGTCCCTGGTTTTTTTATTTATTTTCAAAATTAGCCCTTTAAAATTTGTTTTAACTTTAAGTTCTTAGGCCCTTCACAATGCACGTCCAATTCCGACGTCGGACGCGAAAGCCAAAGAAGATGCGAGTGGTAGTAGGCGTCCGTTGTGTGGCGTCTAGCGGCTTGTTCCAAATTCAGGCGCACGTCTGTATATGTTTTGGCTTAATTCGTTGCTAGATTAAAAAATATATATATATTTCCAACACATTTTAAAACATTAAATCAATACATTAAACATTACAAATCCTAAAACATTAAAGCATTAACAAATCCTAAAAAATTTTAAAGCCTTCTATGTAATACTTAAATAAACTATTGTGTGTGTTGTTTACGATTTCGCGATTTTCTTATTTAAGTACTAAAATGTAATATGTTTTTATGTAAAATGTGTTGTATTATTAATAATAAAAGTGGTTTATTTAATTTTGTGTAAAAGAAATAGGAAATAATAAAATATTTGAAGAATAGGTGAAAAATAAGTTAGTATAAGTAGTGGGTGTTCTAGGAGAGGGAAAAAGCTGATGTGGCGTTGATGTGGCTGGAAGAATAGGTGAATTTTTCCGGCCGGCATATGAGGGTGTCGGTGTGTAAGAAATCCGGCGGCAATCGTATCACAAAGGAAGAAGAAGATGCATTTGTGTGTGTGCGCGTTTTATGTGTATATATATTACTAATTTTTACTTTTAACCCTATAATTTCATATATATATCAAAACTAACTAAAACTAAATACAATTATTATTAATAGTATTATTATTATTATTATTATTATTATTATTTATTATTATTATTATTATTATTATTATTATTTTGAGTGTAAAAATAAAATATAATTAAAAGTGTAAAATTAATGTATTGGATGTATTGACCATTGAGTGAAAATTGGGAAAAATGTATTGAAAATGTATTGAAAATGGTTTTTACTGATGTGGCGCTGAGTTGACAGTGTATTGAGAGTATTGAAAAAACCCATTGGGAGTGCCCTCTTAGGCCAATGGGAGTGGGGGCTTCCCTACAAACGCCCCTGTTGTATTTTTTTTTCTTTTTTCTTTTTTTTTTGTTTATATTTTTATTGTTATTAAATATGTATGTGTGAGTGAAAAAAAAGGGAGAGCGTTCTAAATAAGAAGTTTGCACACAAACCAATACATTGGGTGATACTTTTTAGGGAAAAAGTGAAAAAAAAAATGAAAAAAAAAAGAAAAAGAACGCTATAAGAAGTTACCACTCCGGGTGGTAAGTATACATACTAGCTTGTTTATGACTTCTTGCATGGCCGTGTGTATGTGGTTAGGCAAAAAGGAAGTTTTATTTCTTTCAAATTCCTAAATCTAACTATGTGTATATATATATATATAATTATAATTATTTATGCATATATTGACATGTTCTGTTTTGTAAATAAGACCTCAATAACTTTAACTATGAAAAATTGTATTATGCCAATATTACTATGACTATACCTCATAGTGAATCACCTAAAATGATGTTTACGTGCATTTCTTGATTATTGTGTCATAATCTTTTTGGGTAAAAAGGGTTACCCTGGCTAGATTTATTATGTCATAATCTTCATTAGCTAAAAATCTAATTTCAAAACTTAAAATTGTTAACTCGTTTAGCCGCTTTTAACACATTCTATTTTGTAAATAAGACCTCAATAACTTTAACTATGAAAAATTGTATTATGCGAATGTTACTATGACTATTATGGTTATAAAATCTTGTATAAAGCAAATAGTAGAATTAAAAAAATACGGTTAAAGTTAAAATAAAATATATATGATAATGAAAATTTGTATAAGAAAGATAGGGTGGTTTTTGCCATTTCAGAAATGGATATTAAGCTAACAGACAAAGAATAGTTAAATATTTATAACTAAATTTAGAACCTTAAATG
>JAOEHQ010048802.1:0-10014 GCA_025447715.1 Asclepias incarnata
TATAAAGTGTTGATCGACAACTTTGCTTCAAAAAATGCAAGGAGAGCTGCACGATTTATTTAATAATATAAACTAGAATATATATATATATATTTTTTGTCATACTTTGTTTATCGTCATAAATCATAATATTATATATTTTTTGTAGAAAACATTTATCGTCATAATATTATGCTATTACTATATTTTATTATTGACTCGCTATTTTAGAGGCCCACTTTTTATTCTCGAGCCAGGCCCCAAAATTTTTTTACAAATTCGGAGACGACACTGCCCGACATAGCCAGGACATGGAAGATGTAACACTCTGCTTTATAAAAATGTAAATTTCCAACAAAAAAATCAGCTTTAATAACAAACTTTGTTAAATGGAAGAGGAAGCGACTTTTCAAAAAAAACATAACTGATACCTACTAACGAAATCATAAATACTCAAATGGTGTTACCAACAAAGTATCATCACAATAATCTTAGGAAATCCACAATCAGCGATAATAAATGCCAAACGACATAAATAATAAGTCTACGTAAAAGCTACTAGCAAGAGGGTAACTAAAAGGGTTTAGTATATGAGAATGTAACTAACTATGGCTGAATGGTCATAGTATGTAAGTAACAAAGATTTTGTGCATTTTATGTAAGCAACTTTTTAAATTGAACGAATCATGTAACGGATGACCTGCTGAAAGGGTAGCCGGTTACCTTTTTTTTATTAATTAAAATACTGAGATGGCTTGCTGAAGTGGAAGATTCATGCCATCTAAGATACATACAATACACATTTGTACATAGTTGAATACACTTGCCCGACCTCTGGTGACTTGTTTACTCTGATCATCTTCTCCGGCTTATTTCCGGCCAATTTTAGCTAACTATCTCCGGCAACACCATTTTTTCCGGCGAAATAACACAAGGTTTGAACGAGCTCGAGCTTAAGCTCTTAAAACGATATCGAGCTCAAGCCCGAGCACTACCAAGATCGGGCACGGCTCGGCTCGTTTACACCCCTATTTGTATGTATCTTCGATGCTTTATGGTATGTATGAGTGGTTTCATGTTTATAGCATGTTGAATGGAAGAAAATGGCTAAAAATTGCTTAAGATAGGTCGATGGAAGCTTACGAATGGATCCCATGAAGTTTGGAAGTGAAAAATGAAGACTTTGGTGAAAAAGGCATGAGGTGCGTCGCACCCATGTACTAGGTGCGCCGCACATATGCTTTCCGAGACGAGGTGCGTAGTTGAGGTGCGACGTACATTAAAATTTGAATAAACAAAGTGGAGTTTGAGCAGAAGGTGCGCCGCACCTAGTAAAGGGGTGCGACGCACCTGTTGGACGGGCAGATGAGATTTTCTCCAAACACTATAAATACATAGCTATACCCTTCCCTACCGCCCCAACTATTCTTCCAGTCGATTTAGGGTTCTTGGAGGCTATTTCCAGCAGATCTAAAGCTTTGCAATACCAAGGAATCATCGGGGAGATTAGAGCTATTTTATTATCAACATTATTAGCTTTCAGATTTGTTTTCATACATTGGTACATCATGTTTTCTTTCATTATTACTTGTGTTTTAATTCAAACTATAAGTAGCTAAACTTTTCATCATCTACTAAGATGAAGTGAAACAATGAATGATGGAGAGATTGTGTTTAGTATAGTTTATTTTGGTGCTTCTCTTTTAACGCTTGGATGTTCATTTTAGCTGGTGATTGTCTTACATACTTCAATGTCAACCTAACACCTTCTACAACGCCTATCAAACCACCATGTTTCTTGATACCGTATTACCATCCCGGGCAACCAAACTTGAAGCTATTATGAGTTTAACATATAAATATTATAGGCCGTATCTTGCAACGCTTAATCAATCAAGCAATTCCTAGTTCTTCCAGTATCATTATTTGGACCTTTGATTATAAGCAGGTGAGGAATTGGGTTCTTGATCATTTTTAACACGTCAGCTTAGAAAGACGGATTTGTAATCTGCGTTTGTTGGGCATTCCCCGAAAAAAAGGAAAAAGAATACAAAACAAGTTCTTGTGCATTTGTTCATTCACCTTATGCTTGAACAATTATAGCCCCAAGAAAGCTAAGGTGATTGCAAAAATAAGTGAAAACTTGATGGAGGTGAACATAGCATGAGATGGGATTACTTGTCAAAAATTTTGTAAAGCTTCCATCTTGACGTCACCTGGAATTAACTTTCTATGTATTGATGTACGCATCTATCTATATGTGCAAATATACGTAGGTGAGGGTGAGCGAGAGTGTATGTATGCACGATACATACACATTGATAAGTATGTATAGATTAAAAGGGGTACCTAAAAAGTTCAATCTTTTTAGCACAAACATAAAAAAAAAATGTTTTCATTTAGTATGTTTATACGAAAGTACAACTTCAAGAAACTTATTGTCACAAATATCATCACTAGCTAACTGAATAATGGTATATTCTGAAACGGATGAAAACCGGAATCAATCCACAAAATGACTCTAGAAAAGTTTTTGTACACAGTTGCATTTTGCAAATTCACATTTTTGGTGACAGGGAAAGTAACTAAAACGGAAAAAAAATTAAGAAAGTAAAGAAAACAAAAGGGTAGTTTCAATTGTCAACTAGTCTCGAGTCGTAACTCATAAAATTCACCCAAACAGTTGAAAGTTTGGTTGAAGATAGATGATTCTTGACACCTAAAACAGAAAAATGTGGGAAAAAGTCACCAAAATCGTGTCTTTTTCAAAACCTGACCTAGTTAGAGGTGTTACCATCAGAAGAATCTATAGAAACTTGGTTTGTAGCCTTCATAGTTCTAATCATACCACCGGTGCTCCACTTGTTGAACCCGTTTTCCAGAGCTTCCCGCATCCACGAGTGCCTGCAACACTGTGTGGCTTCGGATATGGTAACCCAACTTCTGACTCGACGACTCATTTCAGGCCACGAGTCCAGCTCTTCCTTTACAAATAATGCAAACATTGCAGCCCGACACCTGCCCTCTGGGCTAAACTCGTCTTGTAGGGTTTTACTTTTGAAATGATAGTGCCCCAGAAAATGCTGAAATATATGATACCATTATTTGAAAAAATATTATAGATTATGTAAATCACATGCATATGTTGATCACTATGATGGTATTTAAAGAATGAACGATAGATGATAAGCAATGAACAATACAGCATAGATAAGAGGCATCATATACCACATGGTTCTGAATTAATTGCATACCAAATCAATAAATTATCAACATCAAGCAATTCAGCTACTTGGGAATTTGAGCATATTAAACATCCAATGGCTTTGAGGGAGTATTCGGATTTGCGTTTTGGAACGAAATGTATGGTTATTGTGACTCAACCAGTCTTTAGTTTTTGGATTAAAGATTTGCTTCTATCCAACTCTTTATGGATTAAATAATCATATTTAAACAGTAATAAAGTTCATACAGCATCAAAACTGACTATCCAGGGTAAAATTAAAACTACCTATTTAACCATTTTTACCTGGTTTAGGAGACTTCTATTGCCACGTCACAAAGTATCCTTTTTTCACAAAAAATGTCATTTCCCCTACAAATTCCTCAAGTAGTCAGAATTTGCTGAAAACTCAGAAGATCTGATTCTCTAATCACTACACTCTCCGATAATTATCCACCTTACTATTTTAGTTTATCCCAATTTGTTCACTTTGATAAATAGTATAGTTATAATTTACTATTTCCATATTTTAACCTTATATAATTACCATAATGGTTACAAGTCAATAATTGCTTAACTATGATGGTAAAAATGGCATTCTATTAACTAAAGCCTGCCTTAATCGCATATATCTTAAAATGTGAGTTTCTTGCTTGTAGACGATAACTTTGTGAAAGGAGTAGTACAACTTCAGCAGCATAGGCACCCCCAAACATCATCTTCTATTCTTCTATAGTCCATTTAACTAAACCTGATTATCTGATTCTGATTATGAATGCCATACAATCACTTGCAAAACCCACATTAGAATACCATCTAAGAGGGTGCGGCTGAAGCACAGCATGCCATGGATATGCTATATGCCTTAATGACCTTACTTTCCATACAGGACATAGAATTCGGTGTTTTTATGCAACTAATTCAAAATACCTTACACATAATATCTCAAAAGTGTCCACAAGTCTATCAAGTATCAACTAGCTAAAAACATGATACCAAAAGTGATTTTTAGTAATAAGGTCTTTCGAAGTTTCAAAGCAGCAAATACAAAAATCACAAAGGGCATAGTTTCAAAATATACTATCCTTACTTTCTTGGTCGCTCAGTCACGAAAACAAGGTATGTCAATGGTCATTTGAAACCAAGTTAAGTCAACGACCAAAATAAGCATCGTTACAGATACTAACACATATTTGCACGCCAAGGACTCCAGCAGGCAATGTACAATGGTGGAGAAAACTCTTAAACCTTAAAGAGGGAATCCTATGCAATGCGTACTTTGCACCTTGTATGCACCAGATATATGCCAACTTAGCCCAACATCTAGTTAGCTCTGACAATATGCATACTACAAATTCAAGTCTCCTTACTTTGAAGATTTATCATTTCATCATTTTTAATTTATATCATTTATGTTGGCATACAAAGTCAGGTATATTTTTAGTATTTAATATAATATGATTACTGGTTAATGGTGGATACACTATGAAAATGCCGCCCCTAACTTGCAAGATGCAGCAATTATTACTTCAAATACAATTATGAAGTATGAGCACCTTGAGATGTGAATAATACTGAATTTCTTTGTGCATTCATCCGTTGCAACATTGACATTTATTTTACGGCTAATCATGCTTGTTACTTGGTAGTTAGTAGTTAACTATTATAGTAATTTAGTTATGTTGTAGCTTCATAGCAAGAGAAGAAATCCCCAGCAAAAATGTTTGTTGATAGATTTCATGATTAATCATACGCTAGGTCCTGAAACATACATTTGTAAAATCGTATTTATATAGTTCCTCATATGGTTTACCTCTACGGCTTTCTTGGAGCTTGGTGATAATTATTTTAGTTGTCGTCTTGTATCCCATAGTTAGGAAAGAATCTTGATTACATATTGTACTTCACAAGAGAATATACTAAAATTTGTCTAACACTCAAGTTGAAAAATAAAAATAAAATCATATGCCATCTTGCTACCGGTTTGGTCAAAGTGGCTCCTTCAAAATCTGGTTGATAACCTTGGAGAAGGCCTAGTTCCTATGTATGAAAAAAAGGATCTGGAATCATGAAATCGGTTTAGAACCTTCCATCTTGCATTTATGTAGTTTTTGTTTAGTGAATCTGGAATTCACGGAATGATAGGTAGAATAGACGTGTTTGGTTTGGGCGAATGGAATCAATGGCTATCAAAATTAAGAATTTGATAGTGTTTGGTTGATGGGTTCGGACTTCAAAGGAACTGAATGATAGGTGAACAGGTTTCTTTGGGTTCCTGGGCATGGGTATCAAAAGTAGGAATTTGATTTCTGGGAATCCCTCAACACACAAAAAAAAGGTAAGGAAATTTCATCTCCCTGCCTCTCTCCAAAATCACTATTTTCTGCCGCTACTACTTCTCACTCTCATCATGTCCACGGCTTCTTCCCACCATGTTGTCGATGAGTTTGTAAACCCAGAAATGGCTCGTCATGCATTTTAGTATAAACCCTGACTCAACTGCCAATCCTCATTTTTCTCAGTTTTTTTTTTTCTTGCTTCAACTTCACTTTGTTTAAATGCTTCTTTTTAATGTAGTTGGTGCAACAGTTATAAGTAAATTGTTTGGTTTGAACTTCTTCAAACTCAAAACAGAATAAATTGTATGATGGTGATATTTATAAGATGCTCCATTATTGGATATTCAGAAGTGGTCCAAAATCCATTTATGTGTTAATATATTAAACACTGCAATATGTTAGCTATGTTACTCAATCATTGTTTGTTTCTTTTTTGGTCTGTATAGATATATTTTTTAGCTTCAACCCTCCTAGATATCAAATAGGGATCCTAAGAACAAACTATACAGATTGTTTGGATACTAAACAACTAAATATGTCGATCACTTTGTTTTGCAAGCACTTGGTATAAACTGCATACTATAGGATACATAGACACACAAGTTATAAACTTAGCTTCTAATTTAGCAAAAACCAGATACGGATTTATGAAAAAATGAGCCAGAAATATGTTGGTTCTGCAGCACACAATAAGGAACCGTACTATGTTAAGTTATTAGTAACAGCTGAAACTCTTTTAGAGGGTAACTGAAAGCACTATCAAAGTTCATAAAGGTTGAACTCAATCAATGGTTAAGTTCACGAATAACAATTCACAATTCTCAAATGTCACAACTACGCTTATGCAACAAAGTGTTTTTTCCATGTAATGTTTTCAGTCTTTCTGGCATAAAATTAAAAAAATTCTCCATACTAGCAAGGGTAAAGATGATATTTTAGTATTTTACTGCACTCCCAGACCCAATGATCACGAACCAACATTAGCTTTGGGAATGATACCCAAACCCTACCCATAAACAAAACATCAGACTTCATGTAATCATAACCATCCCGTTTCCAAACTATTTCAAACACATACCCATAGTGATCCCTGTCTACAAACCAAATGCCAACTTAGTATATACTGCTATATTCGATATATGTACAACAATGCAAAAGATTAGAGCCTTCCTTCTCCTAATGTCCAGGTGTACCTCATCCCATCACTAAGTTAATAACTTAATATAGTCTGATATTCACTACCTCTACGGCTTCACCTTCTATGAAAACTTCTTTTCCTACCCTTAAAATGCATGTTTTCGTATCTTTCCACATTGTATTTAGGTCCCCCTCCAACATCAGAATTCTTATGTTTAGCCATTTGTATCTTCTTTCAAGATTGTTATATCCCTTACTCTCATCTAATACCATGTCACACATAACTCTGTCAATTCACACACTTAGGCACTACACATAACTTTGTCAATTCACACACTTAAGCACTTACTCTTAGTATACCACTACTCTATAAAGATATCAATACAAGTAGCCGTATAGAAAGCGAAAATGCATGACCACATGAAAATACATTAAGAACATGTAACATCGGGGGGAAATTAAAAAACACACTCACCATCAAATCCCCTCGAACTCCAGCCTCTTCCAACGCTTCACGTGCAGCTGCCTCTTCAACAGTTTCATCATTTTCCCATCCACCCTAATATGTAAAAAGTACACAAAACAAACCGGGATCACATATAACTACTTCCATCTCAAATACATAGCCCTAACATTGTCACCAATTCATTCGTTACACATACCGACATCCACAATAAACAAAAATAATATTTCCAACTATAACACAAAAAAGGCTATACCTTTGGAAACAAAAGACCAGGTCCACTAGTAGAATTGATCATTAGTACCTCTAAAATCTTGTCATCGGATTTATTACCATTATTATCACCTTCCGAGTACCGAAACCTATAAGGAATGCACCTGCCAATCGATAAAACCACTAAATTCATAACTATAAACAACCAAACATATATTTAATTAACTAAAAATACACAATATAAACAAGGATTTCGCTAATCATAGCCCTTAGGACTACGGTCACCAAACAGTAAAAGTATCCAAACAGTAAAAGTATCATAAATGGCGGTTAATAATTATTTTTAGGGGATGGTTAATTTAATGTACAACATTTTAGTGCATGTTAACCCCAGCCCTAAGTTAGCAAAATCCTATAAACAATCACAAAAGACCCTAAATTACACATAAAATACAAAAAAAGGGGGAAATTAGTTACCATACCCTGCAATAAGCCGGCAACCGGCCTCATAGCGTTGCTGATGACGACCAGTTCGTGCCACCAATTCAGACATTTCACTATCAATACACCCACCCACACACACACACACACACACACTTACAACCCTTTTATCATCTTTGCTTATTATATATAAATATAAATATATCTATATGTCCTTATTTTCAAGAATTAGATTAAAAAAAAAACATACAAAAATAAAATAAAATAAAAAGGAATAGTTTTTAAGAACCCCTTTTGAGAATGAATCAAACCCTTTAAATATAACAGGAAAAAGATTCAGATTCCAATTGCTTTTCTTTTCTTTTTTATTTTTATTTTTAACAAAGCCAATAAATATGGATTTTTTATTACAGGGTTGATAAAAACAAGAAAAGGGATCGAAGAGAGAGAGAGAGGGGGAGAAAAAGGAGCGAATGGATCGGAGATTTTAAGTGTGTGTGTGTGTGTTTGGGATCTCAAGTTGGGGCAAGGCAAAGGAAAGAGGGTCGGTGGTGGTCGCAACTCGCAACTCATGCAATGGGGAACCATTGAGGATCATTGATTTGATTATTTGCAGCTTTTGGTAACTCAAACCACTTTATTATTTTTACTTTTTACTATGATTTTTTTTTTTTAGGTTAACAATTATTCACAAACAACCAACAAAATTTGTCGGCCCAAAACCGTTACAATACTTACAACAAATTAAAGTCACACCAATCTTTCCAATAGATGGAACAATACTTAGCTCTATTTTTGTACCAAAAGAAGCCGAGCACCTTAATCTCTTGTATAATCGTTTCTACCTTCACGTTTGCATTCGAAAACCTAATCTCATTTCTCGCCTTCCATATACACCAACAAGCCGTAATTATAATACCTTTTAGCACCTTCCTTTTCCTCCTCCTTAATCCCGAGTATTTATGAATTTCCAACAGGTCCTTCGTGGAGAAAGCAAAAATTTGTCCCACCTTACACCACCCACTAATAAACTGCCAGATTAGGGCAGCGACCCTACACCCACTAAACAAATGATCTGTAGTTTCCACCACCTCCTCACAAAGCGCACAGTGAATATCGGAGGTGTAACATCCTAAACTTTTTATCGTTGACATTGACTTTGACCGCTAGTCAATTGCGAGTCTTATTTCTTGAATCGTTAATTGAATCATAACGCCGTTAGTCGATAATTTAATTAGATGATTTAGTATTATTAATATGATGATTAATGTGATGTTTAGGTGAGCTAATAATGATTTTATTGTGGTTGCATAGTTTTAAGTATACCGTTAAGTGCTCGTGTGGTCGTTTGAGCTACCGGTTAGTGATTTGTGCCTTAGTTGTTAAATGGAGAAGTCAAGGGGGCTTAGATGTCAATAAGTGAAAGTGGGTGCAGGTGTTAGGGGTGGATTAAGCCCTAATTTGATGTCATTCGGATTAATCAAATAATCTTTTCATTTTCTCTAGCCCTAACCGCCCCTTTGCTTCATTTCATTTGATCGTTTGATTCAAGCTTTGAGTGATTCGGTAATCGTTCAGATATTGGTGATGATCAGTGATCATTTCTAATCCATTTTCCATCATTTCAATTGATTAACATCTGGTCTTTATGATAGAGTTTTAATAGAAATCATTTTTGTAATTAAGTTGTGTAATTTGGACTCGATTGATAATCGTTGTTGCGATCTCTTGTCACAATTGGATTTCCCTATAGGTAGAGGCATGATAATTGTGGTATTTTATTGATATAATAATTAAGGATTGAGTTTCATTCCTGGTCTTGATCATAGGTGATCAATTGTTGTGATTTTAATTCGTTTTCGTCCTTTCGGTAACCTAAAATGTCTTGAATTGATTTGCAAATGTGTTGGAGGTTGATTGATGATTTCATGGCATCAATAGACTTTTAAAATGAAGTATTTTGGTGTTCAAAAGTCGTGGTAATGGGTTGAGGTGATTTTGGATTCGTGTGGGTTGTGAAGAGGAAGTTTTTTGTGTTCAGGTAGCCTTCACGCCCGTGAGCCCGATTCATGGGCGTGAAGCTGCTAGTGTTTGGCCTTCAGGGCCGTTATCTCCTTCACGTGGCGTGAAGCCAAGCCCGCTGGAACGGGGATGAAAATCCTTCACGGGCGTGATGTCCTTCTTTTATCTTCGTCACGGGCGTGAACCTCCTTCACGGC
>JAOEHQ010048803.1:0-10013 GCA_025447715.1 Asclepias incarnata
ACATAGACATCCGAATAGTTCATTCACAACATAAACATTTGGGGATAGTTCATTGCATCACCAGACACTAAACCCTTATTACATATGTGAATTTTTGCAAACCACAGTAATGTTTTATGCAATTAACTCAAGTTTATTGTTTAAAAGTTTGGAATCAAAAAACAATTACAGTATGACAGTATCTAGGGGGTGTTTGGCCTAGCTTATATTAGGGTGCTTATGGCTTTTTTGGCTTATTTTCCACAACATAAGTCATTTAAGTGTTTGTTTTAACTTTTTTAGCTTAAGCTTTTTGACTTATAAAAACCATTTTTAAGAAGCCAAAAAACAAAGCTTTTATAGCAAAGGCCAAGAGTTTACTTTTCCTTTCAAAAGCCAAAAGTTAATCCAAACACTAGAATAATAGCTTATAAGCTTATAAAAAAAATGTCAAAAGCCACTTATAAAACATAAGCATAAGCAAAAAATTAAAAGCTAGGCCAAACACCCCTAATGTGAATTTGATAAACAAAATCATATTTTTTATTTTATTTTTATTATTATTATTTTTTTTAACTTGCACGTTGTAGCTGTTTGTCGTTAAGTAAATAGCACAATGTTTCAACGTCCATTACTTCGTATTCGTCAAATGAAATCTACAAATAAAACCAAATGACGTGAAGTACACCATAATGTGGGACAATAATAATTACTTTCAATGGAAGGCAAATAGGGAACAACTACGTACGCCCAGTCCATTTTCAATAGCAAAATCTACGAATTAAAAAAAAAACTATATCTTGAGTTGACGTCATAATTTACATAAAGGTACAAGGTACAATCTATACTATCTTATAAAAATTATTCACCCACTATCAAACAAAAAAATTCAATACACAAAATTACTACACACAAAATTACTATTCTACCCTTAATGAATTACTAGTAATTTACACCACCAATCCCTTATCTTCTAAAATATCTCCACTATCTATTTACATTACATATTTACATTAATTATATTTACATCAATTATTTACACCCAACACCACCCAACAGTCCGCCACCACCACTAATGGTCACCGCCATTACCGTCCGCTGCCGCCGCCACATTGCGCGGGTACAATGCTAGTATTACATAATCTAAACAGCTATATTGTTCACATCTGAACAACAATTACAGATATTATAGAACTTATTATAGTACTGATTTTCACTTCCATTTTGATATTTGATTTTGAGGTAGATGCCTCCGCCAAACAACGACGCTATTATCACAACCAACGGGCCAATCAGCCATTTAGGGTATTTTCGGGTCGTCTTGGTATCAAGAGTGGTTGGCATGGTATCAATTGGTGGTGGTGGTGATGGTAATGGGGGTGAGTTTAAACCCACGCTTTTCCTATTCGGGCCATCAAAAAAGGAACTAAAAGTCCAAAATTCAACCGAGTGTACTTCAGTGCTTCCTTGAGTTGAACCTGAAAACCCCACAAACATAAACTCATTCACGTATAGATAGAGATCTATGGTGACCGATAAAACAGGTGATACGGGTTTTGTTTTGGAGTATGAAATGAATACTTTGAGTTGGCGATTTGACCCAGAATAGTCGACCCATGAGTGGATTAACTCCCCACTTCTTAAACTAATGTTAACCGAATCCAAACTGGCAACTTGTAATGAAACCCCTGAGTTGATATCAATACCAACATGGTTTCCATTAACATCCTTGAACTCCACTTCTTTAACAACATCGAACTCGACCGCAACAGAGACGGCTGGAATGCCAAGAAACCCACCTGCGGCACCGATTGATTCATTTTCAAGAGAGATTTCAAAAGCCAAACCACCCCCAATCGAATTAGGGTTTAAAGTGACAATCAAGAATGCAAAGTGAGTGGTGAAACTGGTGGGATTTGGGTTACGGGGGGGCGGAATGTGACGGGCTTATTATATAAAACCATGCCGGATCCGGAGTTTGGAACGGTGAGATCACCGGTGAGTCTGATAGTGGTATTGTTGTAAATGTTAGCATCGCCCAAAAGCTTTAAGTTGGTGAGCTTAGTAAGTGCTTGGAAGTCAAATGAGGTTTCTCCATTTGCGGTGGAGGAAAAACAGAGTAAAAACATGGGAAAAAACAGAGTGTGGAGGTATAAAAGGGTGTTTGTGTTTGGGATATAAATAAAATTAGGGAAAAATCCATAAAAAGGTAACATTTTTAATCAAATTCCTAATTGAGGGAACCTATTTAGGTTTTGACTATTAAAAGGATTTTAATTTTTAAAAAGTTTTCAATAAAGGTAATATCGTTAGTTTTTAACGCTAGACCTCCGTTAACTGCCAACGTGGCATGCCACGTCATTAAAATGTCCACGTGGACTACTGACATGGCTTTACACGTCATCACCATCTTCATCAATTTTTCTCTAGGCGAAAATTCTGGTAAAAAACCTACAAATACCCATTATAAAAAATCACATGATATATACAACAATACATATATATTTTTAAAAAACCTACAGATACCCATTATAAAAAATCACAAATTTTGCATAAATGTCAAACTTCTTGACCTAACCACCGCCAACCCCTTTCCTTCCCTGTTCTCCGGCGGCCACCATGTTCACCGACCAGACCACCGCGCTCCACACATCTCCGGCCATACCATCGCTCATCTCAGGCCATACCACAGCAAGGTCAGATCTTTGAACTCCATGATTTGCGTTCTTCTTATTCAATCCAATACGAAGGTTACTTAGTTTAATCTTCATTTTTCTCCATGATTTTCGTGTTCATGAAAATAAACTGATTCGTTTTTTTTTATTTGTCTCTGATCTTGTTGCATGCCAGCAAACTAAAGATGAACTGAAAAATGTACCCTGATTCGATATTATTATGTGGTGTGAAGACCATATCCATGGGTTTGGACCAATGGTTAAAAACATTTCTGGTGGTCGGAAACATCACCGGAGAAAGTTGCTGCCGGCTCACGCTGGTGGTGGTGAAACCCAGTAGAAAGTAAGGAGGAGGATGTGCTTTTGGGGTCCAGGTGTTGCTTGAGGCCGGTTGTCGTGGGAGGTGGTTTCGGTGGTGGTGGTGCTCTTTGGGGTGGAGCTGGAGTTGGTGGTCGGTTGTGGCGGGAAGGTGGGTTTTGTTGGTTCCCGGTGGTGTTGGTGGCAGGATTCTCTTCGGGTGGTAGTGATACTGGTGACTAGATTGCAGTGGTTGGTGGTTCCCGGCTGAGTAATGGTCACAAAGAAAAAGAGAAGCAGTCAAAAAAAAAAATAGAAGAGGTGAAATGGTGTGTAACACCCCGGTAAAGCGGAAACACGAGATGCACAGCAAACATAGTACATAGCACAAGTTACAGATCATAACACAGCCAATAACATTAAAATCAGAACAATAATTACAATGTATAAGGGTTGTGCCCGTTACGTGAAAATTAGATACATAAGTCTGGCTCAACATAGCAAATAGAAACTAGTACTGGAACATAAAGTGTACAAAGCTACAACTGATTATAAATACAAAATACTCAACATCCGAGCACAATCGATGGAGTTGCAAAAGATGATCCGTCTTGAAGGACCGGCATTGAACGCACTTTAAGCATGAACATAGAGAGATGCTTATTGACCTGGACCTGAAAAGCATGAGAGTTCAAAAGAGTCAACTACGAAAGTAGTTGGTGAGTTTCACTGATTTTGTGGCAAGTACATAGTTTCTCAAAACCTGTTACATGTTCAAGTACATTTATAAAACATAGACCGTTACCAGTGGTCTTAAATTAATTTGTTCACAAGTTCCAAAGATCAATAGTACATAAGATCAAAGCACAAACAATACAATCATGTACAACTATTTAACCCTCGCCCATACAATGCCTAAATAGCTTTACATGACGTTATTCTCAAATAATAGTTCAACAGTTCTTTTGTTTATTGTTTACACTATAAAACTGAGCCCAACTACTAAACCCGATAAGATCCTGAACATCATCCCACTCTATCGCTAGTAGGGAAAATAAGTAAATATGCACTCGTAGAACCTGTACGAGAGAGGTAGTCTACCCTAACAGCGTTGTCCATAAGTACTCACGGTCCAATCACTAGAACTAGTGTGATTGAATTAATAGTAGAGGTCAAGCTGCGATAGCACTCAGATACAGTACAATAAATAGTATAAGTTCAAAAGTTACTAAGTTCATAAGTACATTACGTAAGTACACTTCATAAATATAGTTCAAAGTACGTTTCTTTACAATTTAATAAAAATAGTTTTCATGCTCTTCAGCCCCGTACTAAAACTGATAAAACAGAATAGGGGGAGTGAACTCACCTAACTATAAAACAAAAGTACAAGACAGAGTACAATGTAGTTATGGATAGATCACAAGTCTTGAACACCTGAACCTAGAACATCAATACACATGAGGTTAATACCTCGCGAACGTCTAAATGTATAACGGTTAGTACCTAAGGAAATGTCATTAAAAGCTATCGACCAAAAACGAATACATTTAATCATTTAAATCCATTTTGAACACTTTAAATAAGTACATGGACTATTCTTGTCGAAACAGTGAACATTTGGAAAATTTACAGTTTTAGTCCCGCGGGTATGTTGACCGCGCGTTTAACCAAAAACGCGTTGACCACGTATAACAAAAACTCGCTGACCGCGTGTTTAACAATACGCGTTAATCCTGAAGACAAACGCGCGCGTAAAACAAACACGCGTTAAAAAAATTACAATTTAAACATCGATTTTTGAAGGTTTTTGGATCGGAAATGGTACAAGAACGTTATTATACCTTGATAGAACAAAACCCAAGTTCGATTTTGATTATTTCTGACCTAAATATTGACTGCGTATTTGAATGGTATAGAGAGAATTTGATCTTGAATTTGTGAAACAAGTGGATAAAATTAGACATTAAAACCAGTTTTGTTCATCATTTGCATGAAAATTACAGGTGTAAACACCATAGCAAAGCACTTGTAAACCACTAAGATCATGCAAAATTAATTAATGGTATAATTAGATAGTGTTCCGTTACATTCGTTACATTTAGGACTAAATTCGTAATAGATTTAACGATCAAATGGCATTTCGATAGTTACTAGATGTCTACATGTTAAACATTATAAGATCTAACTCGAGCTTGAAATGAACCAAACACTCGAGAGGACGCACTTTGAACACAAATTAAGTACAGAACAAGTTTCAAAGGAACAATAAGTACGGTTCAGGCTCATTTAATGAACGTTCGAACAAAAAGACAGTACAAGACTCGAGACGGTTGTCACATTCTCCCCCACTTGAGAGAATTTCGTCCTCGAAATTAAGATCGACTTCACTGGAAAAGTTGTGGATACTTCTCTTTTATGAAATCTTCGCGTTCCCAAGTATACTAGTGACCATGTTTCGCCGACCAACGAACTTTAACCAATGGTACTCGACTTTGGCGTAGTTTCTTAGTACTTCTATCCAAGATCTCAACAAGTTCGTCAACGATGTTAAGACCATCATCGATTTGCACGTCTTTGATTGGAACAACAGTCGCTGGTACTTCAGCCTAGC
Organism: Asclepias incarnata; assembly: GCA_025447715.1. NCBI lineage: Eukaryota > Viridiplantae > Streptophyta > Magnoliopsida > Gentianales > Apocynaceae > Asclepias > Asclepias incarnata. The sequence goes on from JAOEHQ010048803.1 coordinate 5,566, forward strand.
ACTTCTTTAACATAGAAACGTGAAAAGTATTATGAACGTTGCCTAGTTCGATTGGTAGTTCCAGTTGTATGCGACTGGACCCACACGTTGCACGATCTCAAAAGGTCCAATGTACCGAGGACTCAATTTGCTCTCTTGCCAAAACAAACAGTGTCTTTCCATGGCGACACTTTTAGAAGCACTTTATCACCTACCCTGAACTCGAGGGATTTTCGGCGCTTGTCTGCATAAGACTTTTGTCGATCGCGAGCTGCTTTTAGTCGTTCTTTGATCGTATCTATTTTGTCCGTTGTCTCTTGTACGATAGGTAACTTGTTCTAGCTCCTTTCCCCTGGTTCTAACCAACACAGAGGTGATCTGCACTTACTTCCATACAGAGCTTCAAAAGGTGCACATTAGATGCTCGTACTCAATCAAAGGCAAGTGAACGTTCCAATTGCCTTTGAATTCTAACACACATGAACGGAGCATGTCTTCCAATGTTTGAATGGTACGCTCGCTCTGCCCATCCGTCTGTGGATGATACGCGGTACTTAAGTTCAATCGAGTACCCAGTGCTTTATGTAACTGTTCCCATAAGTCTGACGTAAATCGAGGATCTCTGTCAGAAATGATAGATAAAGGTACGCCATGTCTCGTTATGATCTCGTCAATGTACAATTTGGCAAGCTGCTCCATGCTATAGTCTTCTTGCACTGGAAGAAAATGAGCTGATTTCGTCAGTCTGTCAACAATTACCCAAATGGCATTATGACTTTTCTTTGTTCGTGGCAGCTTTGTTACAAAGTCCATGGTTATGTTCTCCCACTTCTCTTCAGGAATTTTAGGTTGAACTAACAGACCAGACGGTCTTTGATGTTCGATCTTGACCTTTGAGCAGGTTAAGCATTTGCTAACATAGTCAGCAATGTCACGTTTCATGCCTGGCCACCAGTAATCTGCTCTAAGGTTCCGGTACATTTTATCAACTCCAGGATGAATGGAATACTTAGAACGATAAACTTCGTCCATAATAAGATCCCGTAAACCATTCCTTTTAGGGATCCAGACACGACCCTTGAAGTATCCCACTCCGTTGTCGTCGGTTTCAAAACGTTGCTGAATGTTGCCCAACTCTTCATCATGAAGATCTTCAGCATTTAGAGCTTCAGTCTGATCGTTCAGTATTCAAGTTTTCAAATCAGTTCGTTCTACAGCCTTAAGGCCTGAGAGCTTCACTCTCTCCTTTCGACTAAGCGCATCAGTTACTACGTTCACCTTGCCGGGGTGATATTTGATCTCGCAATCGTAATCGCTTAAAAGTTCCACCCAGCATCTCTGTCTCATGTTCAACATTTTCTGATCAAATACATGTTACAAGCTCTTGTGATCCGTGAAAATAGTGCACTTTGTTCCATAAAGATAATGTCTCCAGATCTTCAAAGCGAAAATAACAACTCCTAGTTCAAAATCGTGCATAGTATAGTTCTGTTCATGAACTTTCAACTGCCTAGAGGCGTAAGCGATGACTTTACCTTGTTGCATGAGCACGCAACCGAGGCCTTGATGCGAAGCGTCGCAATACACAAAAAAATCTTCAGTTCCATCTGGCACGGACAAAACTGGTGCACTACACAACTTGTCTTTCAGAACCTGAAACGCTTTCTCTTGAGACTCTCCCCAAACAAATTCTCTTGTCTTTTGTGTCAGCTGAGTCAATGGGAGTGCAATCTTTGAGAAATTCTCAATGAATCTCCGATAATACCCGGCCAAACCTTGAAAGCTGCGCACTTCCGTAGGTGTTCTCGGCGCTTCCCATTTCTTGATCGCCTCAATATTTGTAGGATCGACTTGAATACCTTGCGCATTAACGACATGACCGAGAAATTGAACTTGTCGAATCCAGAACTCGCACTTTGAAAATTTAGCATAAAGTTGTTCGTTACGTAGAAGTTGCAAAATAGTGCGCAGATGTTGCTCATGATCTTGTTTGTTTCGGGAATAGATTAGAATATCATCAATAAACACAATGACAAACTTGTCGAGGTACGGACGACAAACACTGTTCATTAGATCCATGAACACGGCAGGAGCATTTGTGAGACCAAATGGCATTACCAAGAACTCGTAATGACCATATCTAGTTCGAAAGGCTGTCTTAGGAATGTCGTCATCATAAACTCGAAGTTGATGATAACCATAACGTAAAATGATCTTTGAAAAAGTACGAAACTCCTTGCAATTGATCAAACAGATCATCGATACGTGGCAACGGATAATGGTTCTTGACGGTCAACATATTAAGTTCTCGATAGTCTACACGCATTCTCATGGATCCATCCTTCTTTTTGACAAATAAAATAGGCGCTCCCAAAGGGGACGTTCTAGGATGAATAAATCTTTTGCTCAAAAGCTCTTGTAATTGATCGGAGAGTTATTGCATTTCTGAAGGAGCCAATCGATATGGAGCTTTAGCGACAGGGGCAGCTCCAGGAATTTGATCAATTCGAAATTCGACTTACGTAGTAGGGGGAAGTCCAGACAAATCGTCAGGAAAAACGTCAGGGAACTCTTACACAATAGGAACATCAAGAAGACTTTTAGATTTGACATACTTGTCAACAATATGATCTAAGAATGCGGTACAGCTTTTTTCTTCTAAGTACTTTCGAACTTTCATAACAGACACAATTTTTGAGTTCCCGACTAGAATGATCACCGTGCACAGTAAACATTTCGCCATTTCATAAAGGAATACGAACGACCTTATCGGCGTGGTTCTTAGACAACCAGTCCATCCCCACAATTACATCAAAACTACTAAGTTCTACAGGAATTAAGTCAATTTCGAAGATCTTATCATTCAAGTTCATAGGACATGCACACACAACAGTTCTAGTTTCATGAATTTGACCATTAGCATATTCGACAACATAAGTTTCATCTAGAAGACCAGACTCTAATCCCAGCACAGGTTTGAATTCTAAGGAGACAAAACTACGTTTTGCTCCCGAGTCAAATAGAACAGAAGCATAATGATCATTAAGAAGAAAAGTACCAGTAACGACTCGTGGATCCTGACGAGCCTCTCCAGCATTGAGGGCAAAGACTCAGCCTTGAGCTTGGCCTCTTTGCTGCTGCTGCTGTTATGGTTGTTGTTGATGTTGCTGTTGTCAGGGTTGTTGTTGCTGTTGACCCTACATTGGAGGGTTCTGTTGGTTCCGGTTCTGGTTGTACTAAATCAATGGCTGGTTCCTGTTGCCTTGGTAACCTTGCTGATTTTGAACATTTCTGTTCACTGGGCATCAGCTTTGCAGTAACGAGCATAATAGCCAACGATCTGGCACATGTAGCATACTGGGCAGTTCCCGCTGTGATGCAAGTTACATTTATCACATTTCGGGTGACCTCCAACGAACTCAGTTTGAGCCGGTGCATTTAGAGCAAAGTTCTTCACAGTTTTGCCCTTTGGGTTCTTTGGGTTCATTGGCTCAGAAGTGCCTTCAGCTTTTCTCTTTCCCTTATCAGCGGTAGTCTTAGGTGGCTGTGTTCCAGATCTTGCTGCATCTCTAGTCAATCTCTTTGCCAGAATAGTGGCTGCAGAGATAGTGGCAGGGTTAGCGGTGATGACTCCACTACGTACTTCAGGGATAAGACCCTAACAAAATATGTCAATATTCTCCTCAGGTGTGGCCAGATGAGGAACTAGTCTTGCCAACTCGTTGAAAAGAGTTATGTACTTTTCTATCTCAAAATCTTTCATTTGCAAGTTCCAGAACTCTTGTTCTAGTTCCTGTATGGCATCTCTGGTGCAGAATTCTTCTCTCATAATTACCTTAAGTTCTTCCCACAACAGAGCGTACAAAGCAGCACGACTTCTTTCCTGAATTAGGTTGGTCCACCAAGTTCGAGAGACTCCAGTGAACTGACTGGAAGCAAACTCAACCTGTCTCTGGAAGCAAACTGACTGGAAGCAAATCTTTCATTTGCAAGTTACAGAACTCTTGCGCTCCTTCTTGGAGGCATACTTCTTATGCCACACAAGAAAGGTTTGAAATACTTTAGAACATCGTTCACCACACCAGTTGCAACAGTTACACCATTAATAAAGCGAATAAACAGATCATGCAGCGCATATACGGTACTAAGTCGAATCATTATTATCTTAGCCGTCTCCGTAATCGAACATAAGCACAAACATATGTCAGGCGACCCAAACTCTCGCACTCACGTAAACGATATGAGAGCTACGTTCATAAATTAGATAACAATAAACTGAGATCCCTATTTCCATGTTATCGGACGGTTGAGGTCTAAGATATTAACGATCCTAACGATAAGCTCTAATGGAACGGAACATAAACGAACTGAATGAACTTAGAACATATTTTCTGTTAGTCCAAATGTTTCGGACTTTTATTTGTCAAGTAATATTTGTTATTACATTCATACTTAGTAAACTGAGGTTC
>JAOEHQ010048804.1:0-10013 GCA_025447715.1 Asclepias incarnata
CTCGAAAGTGTCGATTAGTAAATCGAGCTCGAGCTCGAGCTTGAAAATAAAGGCTCGGTCGAGCTCGAGTCGAGTTTAGAGCTTCGAGTTTTTTAATCGAGTCGAGCTCGAGCCTGGCACTGTATCGGCTCGACTCGGCTCGATTACACCCCTAGGGGTACGGGTACCCGCACAATGCGGCGGCGGCTGCGACGACTGGTGATGGTGGTACGGCGGCAAGTAGTGTAAGTAATTAATGTAAATGAGGTAGTGTATGTATTTTAAAAGTTAAGGGATAAATTATGTAAATATGTAAGAGAGACATATTGGTCATTTCGCATATTTCAAAATTGTAACTTTTCAACATGATGTCTACAATTTTTATATAAAAGTATAAAAACATAGATATATATATCAATCTTACAATTCACAAACGCTAATCCTCGTAGTATCATATGTTTTCTTAAATAATATTAGCAGTTTTTTACTACTTCGCCGTATTACGTGGATATCATGCAAGTAATTATACATGAAAAGCGTTGTATCATGCTTGTACATCAATCAATAAGGTGTCATTTTAATACACATCAATTTATTTGATATGTAGCTTTGATATCGCATTCTAAAAATATTAGTGACTAATTATTATTCTTTTTGTTTAAAAAATATTATCCACTTTTTGATTATTAAAAAAGAAAAAAAATTCAATTTTAACCTTAAATATTTTTATTTGTGTTATATAAGACTTGATATATATATATATATGGAGGATGTGAATATAAGGTTGTTCCATACCTAAGCTTAGGTATGGAACCCTCACATTTTTATTTTTTAATCAATAAAATTCATGGGGCCTGGGTCATTTATTTATTATACAACAAATATTAAAAAAATTGATATGTAAGGGGTTCCATACCTAAGCTTAGGTATGTGACAACCTTATATTCACTTTTGCCTATATATATATATATATATATATAAACTGAGCTTTAAATATATTTTTATTAGTATAATTTTCATTAAGTATCATATAACACAAAAAGACTATTTAAGATAAAAAATAGAGAAAAAAAAAAAATTTAAAAAGTAAAAAATAGACGATGTTATTGGAACAGGGAGTATAACATACCATTTATAATTGAAATGTTGCTGTAATACAGTGCCAATGTCGACTAGATTCTCTCATATGTATTTCGTTATTAGAAAAATAAGAAGATTTGGCTTAAAATATATAATATTGAATAAAAACTTTATAATACGTAGTATTATTGTTTAGAAGAAAAAGGGAAAACCTTTTTTGGAAATAAAATAAATGAAAAAATGAGTGGAAAATACCTGGACATATCAAACTCTTTTGTTCTCAAACTCATCCTTCTACGCGGAAACTTAAGCCCCTCGTCTTTCATTCTTTAATTAAAGCATTATTACTTACGTACACATTTGTTCACATTGTGTTACTTGTCGTCATGCTTACAAACGCATTTCATTCATTCATTGTCATTTTGTTTTTATACACACACATTATTATAAATCTAAATTAAAATAATAATGAGATGAGTTTTTTCTTAAACAAATTGAAATTGCATGCTTCTTTGTGTCCAAAACTTTGATCAAACTATTTTCCCACATTCATAAATATCAATGATCGAAAATGTTAACCGGTCACAATATTTAGAAACTCAACTATTAATTTAATTAGAAGCTTTCAAAAACACAAATGGCATCTAGATTCTAGATGAGTACGTACTCCAAATATATAGAGAACTAGTTTTAAGTCCCGTTTATGAACGAGTAGTTTCAATATATCGTTATAGTAATAATTTAATAAATCGCAACGAAAGAAAAAAAAAATAATCGAATAAATTTATTCTATTTGAAGAATATTATCATTTACTACATTACTACATACAACATGATATAAAAGATCATTATGATCAAAGGAACCAAGTTGTCAATTTTTCTTTTCATTAATAACCTAGTAGATGTAAAAAAATCTAGTATTTCTAGGATAGAGTGACTCAAAAACCCGCTTCTTGTGAGGTAATGAGTTTGTATCCATTCAAGTGCACTTATTTCGATACACTAAAATCTTACAGGGTGGTTGTGTAAGTACCAATACGATACAAAGAATTAAAAGATTCATTCCGATTTACCTTTTTTTTTATATATATTTGAGATGCAATGTATAATTGTATATGCATGCACTACAAATAAATTGAAACTAAATGCATTCAAAGCTCTACCTATAACCAAGTGATGATTTCTTTATCTTAGATGGAATATTAAGAGTCTTGTCAAGTTATTTTAATCCTATGTGACAATAATTATTTGCTTAATTGTTAAGCCTAAACTTTTTTGAATTATTATAATAATTAGTTAATTTGAAAAATTAATAAATTTAAAATTTGAATGCATAGTCAATATGTTATTTTGAATTTTGAAATTTGATGATCTTCTTAGTTTAATTTATAAGCTAATGTTATGAGTTATTAGAAATATTCTAAGTTATTTTGTTAAATTAATTTGTAATGAAATAAGTTGCCCATTAAAAAACAAATTATGTCATACATAATCCTTTCATCATGCCTATTAATTTATTTATTTTCATCTTCATGTTTCTTAAGATGATTACAAATTATCACGATTGCTTAAAATATTCAATTCATTTGGTGATCTTTTCTCAAAAAGTTGATATTTTACAAAGTTGTGCATCGCACGGGTAATAACTTAAAATTTTCTTTTTTTTTGAATGGGGAAAGATACTTCTTTTTCATTAATTAAATAACATTTTACATAGAAATAAAAGGCAAACGGGCAACAAGTTGCGCCGTTAATCCTTTTTGTATCACAAACCCAAGACGTTCAAAAACTACATTCATAGGCCTTGGCATCATAACGTTAATGTGCATCAACCGTTGAACCCTGCTAAGTAGCTCAACGGCTTCAGGTGCGAGGAAACCAAAGGTATCAAATACAAATGGTATAAACATGTGTTGGTTGTCAAGACATGCCTTATCGTATTTGACCACTTTGTATGAAGCAACTTTTAAAGCAGCATGACCCGACGTGAAGGTGTTGCACCCCAAGCCCACAACAGGGGAGACCACTGTTAGATCCACACATGCATGCCCCCCCTACATCCAAAAACCAACATGTCAACTGGTTTAACTGTCGATCTTTCTTCCAACGGGTCAGTCAAAAAATTTAATGGCGTTTATTTCTTAGCAGAAATCCCAGCACGCCTGAAAATGTCAAAAAAAACATCCCTAACCAAATCATGTCGGTATTTGAACCCCGTGAGCTGTCTATAGTGCACCGCATGTTCCCCAAAAGAATCTAAACACACCTTACGACAAACAGGGCATATCTCATCAACAGGAAATAGAGGGATCATTAGGCGGTATTTGAGAATAGTACGATACTCCACCAGTGACATATGTTACCCTAACCCATCTATAGGGATAGCAAGAAGAAAATCATGAGCATTTGGTGCCTTTAAACATTTACAAATGGCTTTTTGTAGCGGTCATGTCAAAGTGAACCTCCATATCTTGGACAATGTTACTAAAAAGGGCACTCGCCAATACATGTTGGGTTTTAGCACCCAATATTGGGCCCTCGATGCCACAAATACAGAAGATGAAATCTCAACTTCCGAATACAACCCTAAACCCCCGGGCCTAATAGGCAAGGAAACAAGTCACCATTGGAGGTCTCCAAAGAAAGGACCTCCACAAACCACAATGTCCTCAATTGCCCCGCGTAATCCTTTGTCAAAGAACTGCGTAGCCTCCAACACATGAACAGGTTGGCAGGTCCTCAACCCAAAGAAAAGTTTGGCAATACCCATACATGATCGAAGCAGGAGAAGCACTCTATGGGTCACAAAGATTTGGGTGGTGGGGTATAAAATAAACAGCTTTTGCGGCTCTTTTCTTTGTTTGCTCGCTAATAAACTCGCGTCTCTACTAACCCCCCCCCCCCCCCCCCAAGAAGCTTCACTCCCAATACCGGTCTCCCAATGGCATCAGAGAATAACCCCCCCCCCCCCTCTTCCCCCCGAAGACTTCCTACCATCACAAGAAGGCAAAAATAGCTTAGTTTTCTTAATATTCAACTCAAGACCTAAGGATGGACCTGTCGCCCTAATGATACCCAACACTTTAGCAACCTCCTCAGAATCTCCAATGACAGTCCCATTATCAAGATAACCAGGCATGAAGAAGAAGTTTGCACTTGTCTCTAAGCTGATGCACAAGAGGGTGCAAAACAAGGGCGAAAAGAAGTGGTCCTAGTGGGTCTCCTTGTTGAACCCCCGTAGTAGACCAAATATGCTCATCTCCAATATACAATCTTGCTGGCAACCCATATAGAAATTTGACCCACAAGGAAATAGAAGGACACCTCAACCTGACCTCATGAAGTAAAGCTGGTCTATCCATCAAATTAAAGGCATTAGAAAAATCCACGGCGAGCATAATGTAACACACCACTAAAGTGGAAACACGAGATGTACAACAACACATAGTACATTGCATAAGATATAGATCATAACACAGCCCATAACATAAAAGATCAAAAGATTTAGATACAATGTATGAGGGTGGTGCCCGTTACAAGAACATTAGGTTACAAAACAAAGCTCTACATTGGATAACTACGCTGATACATAAGCTTGAACATAGTTACAATTGACTTAAGTACAAAATACACAACATCCGAGCACGAAGGATGCTGTAGACAAAAGAAGATCTGTATTGAGGGATCAGCATTGAACGAACGTATAGCATCATAATTAGTTACTCTTAATGACCTACACCCGAAAAGCATGAGAGTTCAAAAAGTCAACTACAAAAGTAGTTGGTGAGATCACAGTTGCAAGACTAAGTTCATAATTCGCAAAACTTGTTACAAGTACATATATATAAAAGATTGACCGTTACCAGTGGACATAAGTTCATACATTCAAAAGTTCTTAAGTACAAACAATACTATCATGTACACCCGTTTAACCCCCGCTCATACAAGGCCTAAACAGATTTACATGACATTAATGTCATAATAAAAGTTCCATAAGTTCTTATCATTTATTGCTTATACTTTATACTGGGCCCAACTGCTAAACCGGTTTAGCACATGTTCTTCTCCTACTCTATCGCTAGTAGGGCGTTCAAGTAACTATGCACTCGCAACGAACAGGTACAAGAGAGGGATGTTCTACCCTAAAAGCGTTGTCCATAGATACCTACAGTCCAATCACTAGTACCAGTGTGATTGAATTAATAGTAGCGGTCAAGCTGCGATAGCACTAAGGTACAAGTACAATAAATAGAACAAGTTCAATACATTAGTTACCAAGTTTAAATAGTACATATCAGTTCATAAATAGAGTTCAAAAGTACAGTCTATAAGTACGGTTCAAAATAGTTCTTTAGTACATATACTATTTATAAAAAAATAGTTTTTTTCATGCTTTTCAGCCCCGCACAAAACTATGAAACATAACAGAGCAGTGAACTCACCTGACAAATGATCAAAGTACAATATTATACAAGAACAAGTACAAGTATAGGACAATAATAGCACTAGAACGAACGAATCACGGTTCATGAACACAGGAACCTTCATAAGACAAACGTTTAACGACTAGTACCTACGGAAATGTCATTTTACAGCTTAAGTCCCTTTCAGGAACAAAACAATTAATAGTTTGAGAAAATGTGACTTTTAGTCCCTGTGAAGATGTTTATGACCAAAATAGACCTTGCGAAGATATGAGATTCACGAACATGTTCTCTTTTACAAAGATATGATCATACGAACTTAAAACACTGTACGAACATATAGTCTTTGCGAAGATGATCTTAGTACGAAGATAAACTCATTACGCACATAATTTCATTTTAAGAGCATAAACACTTTGCGAACTTAAAAAGCTTTTACGAACATGTTCGACCCACGAAGATATACAACATATTCGTAAGAACAAAATAACTTGCGAAGTTAAACCCTTTCACGAACTTGTTTGACCTTACGAAGATAATCTTCAATACGAAGAAAATCTCAAGCTACATTTCGCATCGAAAATACTAAGTTCATAGACCTCTAAATCATATTTTTATCATCATTACTAGTTTAGAAACATTAACAAGGACTCAATTTTGTACAATTTATAGCAAAAAGACTTGAATTTGGAACATCTTTACACGCACTAAATAACTTCTCACGGACTAGAAAATCGAATTAAAGACATGATTTTGCAAGAATTTTGTTTAGAACTCAAAAGGAAACATCAATGTACCGTAATTACAACAAATTATGATCACAAAACACTTGTTATTGACCTTAAAAATCGTTCACGAACTTAAGAAGATTAGAGCGAGTTTGCTTAATTACTTGAACACAAAATGAAATGAAAATCATCACAAAAGCATGTTTTGATCAGTTGTTGCATGTAAATACAGGTGTTATCACCTGTATTAAACACTTGTAATCCACCAAACATCATGCATTTACTTTAATAATTAAAATTGTTAGTGGATTGTTACTATTAGGACCAAAATTGCAATAAAAGTTAACGATTCAGTAGCATTCCGTTAGTTACTAAAAGTCTATTCGTTAAATATTCTAAAATAAAACTTGAGTTTAAAATGAACCAACACTCGAGAGAACGTACATTGAACATGAATTAATAACAGAACAAATATTTAGTACACGACTCGAGACGGTTGTCACACATAGCAAGAGATCCATCAGTGTGACATTCATCCAATACCCAGTGTTAACTGTGCGATATGGCATCTACACCACCCGACACACCAACCCCAAACTAAAAGTCATTAAGGTACTTGGTCACTTCTTTACTAACACCTTTCATAGCAACCTTGGAAACCAAACACCTCCATATAGTGCCAACTGCGATAGGCCGGATCCCGTTCTCAGGTTTTAAGAGCGATGTCAAAGAAGCAGATGCAACGAGCTCTGCTAAACTCGACGGACATCGCCCCCAACCACAAATTAACCACAATAGTGATGACACGTAAAAGATCAGTGGAAACCGCAGACCCTTCTCCACATAACGCATCCAAAAGGTGTTGTCTATACTTAATATATATATACAAAAATAAATGAATCAACTTGATCAAAATCTGATTAATTGACATCTTTATATTGGACCATGCATGTCTATACTTAATAAAGTTCTTTGTTTTCTATAATTTTTCTATTTCAATAAGAAGAATCTAATTTGTTTCATTTTTATTTCAATTTGGAATAAACTAAGAAAAAATCATCTTTGTTTTGTAGGGAAATTATTAAACGAAATAAATCAATAATTAGATAAGCATAAAAGTTGATTGAAAATTTGATTTTGGACATATGTAGGAAAACATGGAGTAGAAGCAACATTGAGGTGTCAATGATGCACTAATTAACAAAATAAAAGGAGGTGATAAAAACAGGCTAATTAGTACTTTCCTATTATCATCGTGATTTTGAGATGTTTTTAAGGAAAGGGAAATAATATAATCACTTAAAAAATCAGCCTAATCATTTTTCTACCAACTTGATTACACGACAAGTATAATCCATTAATTCTTTATTTTAACTCCATCCTTTAAATTTACCAAATATCATGATACAATTATTAGGCTGATTTTTTAGTAAGATATATCATTTTTCATAATGAAATAAATGAAAAGGGGAAAATCGTGGTCTCAATCTCTATGCGTCAATAAGCATGTTAAGAAATTATATGTCAAGAGCCACTCATATATTTGAAGATGGGCTGTAGTTGAGTTTAACTTTTATCGAGTTATTCGATCAAGTTTAACTTAAACTCGAGCTTGTTCTAGTCAATTTCATTTATCGAATTTGAGCTTAAACTTGAGATTAAAAAATCGAATTCGAATAATTTCGATGAGCTTAGGCGTTTAAGGGCTTGGCTCAAACTTTTATTGAGTTTTTAGAGCTACAAGTAATATGTGTGTATATTTAAGTATCGAAATGATTAGAAACCAATTCATCAATAGATGGAGTGGTACCGTCATCATGTGATCACATGGGTCCACAGATGAAGGCTGCAGGTCACAGGTTCGAAACTTGCCAAAGGCAAGTGGAGAAACTATATCTTGTGATCCATGTGTAAAGATGGTGAGTCACCGGACATATGGTGTGAGTCCTGGGTACCAAGACGGTACATGAGGCCAGAGGGTTCCCACCTATTTACCCTTTTTATATGATTTGAATTTGTATATACAATTCTCTTTTCTATCTATATATATATTTATCAATAATTATTAAAAAGTAAAACATGAGTTTGTCGATAGAGTTTTTATAATGTCATATTTTTTTTCACCCTTATCTATCATTATCGATAATCACCGTATAAAAAAGCACAAAATATCATTCAAAAACTCTCGATACCTATGAAATAAAAAAGTTAAAAGATATATTTATCCCGTTATATTACGTGGATATCCTGTTGGTTTATTTATAAAAGATGAAATATAATTATTAGTTAAAGGGTATTTAGGTAATATATACTTTTTCATAAGCTACAAATTTTTTTTCAAAAGCTATTTTAAATGGTTTATAGTTTTAAAGCTTATGAAAATCATAAGGTACAAAGAAATTTTGGTTGTGAAACAAAGCTTATAAGTTTAAGGTTAAGCTTATAAAACACATAAACTAATTTAAGACTTATACCTTGATTAAAAAAAGAAATGTACTGTAGGTAGTATAAAACTAATTTACATTTGGTTCAAAAAAGAAATGTAGGTAATTGAAAACTTTACGCGTTATCACACAGCATGTGATGTCCCACGTGTGGATGCAGTTGAACGTACACCAATGAGTAATCCACGTGGCAATCATGCACCGTGGGGCCAGTTATATATACCCCCATTGATTATTATTATATCTTCTGGTAATGGTAAATGTAATGTAGCCTTGGCAAAGACGAATTCCATTCCCACACAAGCGTTCATATCAATCTCATATTTATATATATGTACTTTTAATGGTTTTAAAAATCGTTGGAATTCAATAGATGTCGATCACTGAATAATATATGTTTATTACTAGTAATAATTATTAAATAAATACTAGTTTAAAGGATGTCGATCTAAAAACCCATAAAAAAAAGTTAATGGATTAATGGTTTTAACATGTTGAAAATATCTTGATTGACCAAGATCGGTAATAACGAGGTGGAAATGTCCGTGAATTATCGCTGGAAAGGGTTTCCCAGAATATATTATCGTGTCAAATGTCGTAAGAAATAAATTTATAGGGTATTGTGTAGTGAAATATGATTATTTATTAGGCATTTTGATATCGTGATGGGTTCAAATTATAAAAAAACAAATGTATGGAATATTTGTCTTTTGAAATTATTAGTCACTCTGAATTATTTGAGATATACTGTGAGACAATAATAATAGTACGAGTTAGTGGATTTATTCGGATTTCGGGTTATTAGGGTTTTAAGAATTACTAGCATAATTTAATATGTAACCCAAACCGAATAAGAATTCGGGTTATTTGGGTTCGGATATTCGAGTTATATCGGGTTTTGGTTATCTAAATTTTACTCAAATAAAATTGTTGTTTCACTGTTAGGTTAAATTGTGACTGTTAGACAACCCAATAAGTCATGATATGCATGAGGGGAAACATCGCAGATTGCAGAAGGAAGATACACTCCCAACTAGCTGATATAATGCTAGCTACCACTATGAGCTGGGATCAAGGCACGAGTAGCATGTTTCATTCCTAGAAAAACGCCTATTTAGCAGCTCCGGGTTAACCTTTTTGGTGGTTATAGGCGACACCATATTTGGAGGCCTTTTTTAAAGTCTTTAACAAAAACGTTTTCTTTATCCGGGCTTGATACCGGCATATATATATGGGGATAGAAGCAATGTGAGAGGGAGATAGAAACATATATGTTATCCCCTATCTATACTCCTTTATAAAGATTATCCACCCCCTTCTTTTAGAAATAGTTACACAAATGTTACTTTGGAAATGAC
>JAOEHQ010048805.1:0-10013 GCA_025447715.1 Asclepias incarnata
TACAAGAAGTCTCGGTAAGGTTCCGTCTCGCAATAAAGTTCTATTGTTAAACGACTATGTCTATTGAAATGCCAATAATAAGTTATCATTATTTATCTTAATAATGATTATGTTTAACGTTCGTTCATTCTGTTAAGTTTTGTCAGATAAATCTGAACCGAATATGAATTTAGTTTCGGCCAAATTTAAATTTAGTTTCAACCAAAATTAACAGTTGACCAAAATTGACCAAAATTGACCAAAATTAAGTTTTGACCGAATTTAATGCTTTGACCGAAAATAATGCCTTGACCGGAAATAATGCTTTGACCGAAAATAGATCAAAACATGAATCTGGAACGTTTTTATTTGGACCGAATCTGATCAAACTTCAAGATCATTTTCGGTTAAATTTACAACCGAAACTAATATTATTAAACACTTATAATTTCAACAAACTAAACCTTTTTCACTAGAACAAAGACATTTTCTTAAGTATTACCATAATACCATAAGAACCCATTTGTTAGAATTTCTTAGGAAAACTCCATAAAACTTCATTTCTAAACTAACATGAACCATTTCCAATACTTAAGAAAATAAAGTTTTGTTTAGAAATCACTTGGAACTTGACAAGTTTAGTAAAAACACCAATTAAATGGGTTTGTTTCACCACATTTTGGACCGAAAATAAAGAAAAAGAAGAAAAGATTAAACCATTTCAATATACTAAAATGTGATAGTAACTTGACATACATTTTGATGAATTCATGAATTAAACTAGCAAAATCTTTACCTTTTTGTGGATAATGAAACCGAAAATTATAGAGAGAAAAATTGATGTGTGTGTTTTTGATGTTTCACAAATTACTTGTAAAATGAATAAGTAATTAAACCTTTTATTTGTTGATGATAATGGTGGTGTAACATGGTAATGACACCTATCAAGTTGTTTGGCATGCTAAACCTTATGCTAACAAGTGTCCCATAACATGCACTAATGAAAAATGATGCAACAAAGCACTACATAATTAGATTTGTTTAGTATTTGGATTTGGTCAACCTCAAATGGATTCGGTCAACATGACCGAATCTGAACTTTGTCGGGTCGTTACGCGCTAAAAAAATTTTGTTAACGTTTTGGCATTTCTCTAGACAAAATAAAAAGTCTTCAACAAATTCTAGAACTAAATCGTTAAGGTGTTAAACTAGACATTGATCTAAAAGCTTTACGTGTCAAAATGTCAAAATGAAATTCTAAGTATGTAAAACTAACATTTTACATAACGGACCTGAAGACTAAATTAGACAGATGTCACATCATGCGTCAATGCGTCGGATCTGGGAGTGACTCGACGGGTCTGAGCCATCAACTCGACGGGTTGAGGGCTTAAACCGTCGCATCCTTAAATGTGGAGTGCTCAAATGCGTCGAGTGACTCGACAGGTTGGGTTCCTGATGCGTCAAGATTCACTGATTTTCCGTAACTTTTTAACCGTAGCTCCGTTTTAGGTGATTCCAGCGGCCACGGATTCGTAAATGAGTCTATTTTCTAATGGTACTGTCTTTTAAGAGTGAAATTAAAGTGAAAGTGTCCAGAAAGTGGAATTAGTAAACGTTAGTCATATTTCGGCGAGTCTTATGATCTTTAAAGCAGTAGTTGGACCTTTGTAGGGTCGGATGAGTTCACATAGCCTTGTTTATTGATATTTGTATGTTCATAAGTGGTCTGGAACACGTCTTATACATGGTAGAGTTATTGTTGCTTGTTGTTCATCCCGCGAGGTAAAATAACTTACTTTTGACACACGAGGGACACAACAAAACATAGTTTTGATAATAACTTCTCAATTTATGATGTTTTAACTATCTCGTGCATATGTAGGGTATGGGATATTTGTGGGAGGTTATTCATGGGGATTATGTTGTATATTGAGTAGTTATGAACTTGTTGCTATGATTATGCTTTATGAAGTTTGTGATTGCAATGTGATTGACTTATGTTGATTTGTGAACATAATACACTAGACATGATTTGAGTTACCATGTCACGTGCACGATAAGGGCCCTATTGGTGATTTGTGTTAATGGATGTAATCCATTTGGTGATAGTCTCGAGCATTCAGTTAAAGTGTTAAGCTTAACCCATAGCATGGCTATTTAGTCATGTTGTGCTATGTAGATCATGCGGGAGCAGTGCACTTGCTTTCGTGTGACCACAATCAATGTTGAATAGAGTAATTCGGGTGGTAAGATTGATCACATGGTGGTAACGAATTACTCATGGATTTGGTTATGCCTATCCATAACGACAATGATGGACCGCCGAAAAGTTTACCCATCAAGTCGGGTGTGGGGTTCCTTGTAAGGCTATGTAGCCGCCTCACACAACCTCTTTGAGCAGATTCTAATGGCATAACCTTGTGTAGAACAGTGGTTCATGGAGTTAAGTGGAAATGGTGAGTTGTGTGTGTTGTTTGAGTAGATGTGCCTTATTGTATGCATGAGACGATTTTATAATGTTTCAAATTGCTATACATTCTTGTTCTAACCTGTTGTCTTACTTAGCTTTTTAAGCTAATACTTGGTTTTGTGGAAATTATGTTGTGCCCTCAGGTTAGGCCTTGATTGAACGCTTGGTGGCTTGAATGTGAGTTGGGTAGCTTTCACTGGAGCTTATGGTTGTTGGCTTTAGTTACCCTTAGTGCTTGCTTTTGAGAAGACTATTTATTTAGCCGTTCGGCGTTTGTTATGATGATTGTGGATTTCATAAGGATTGTTGTAATGATCTAAGTAGTAATACCTTTTGAGATATTAAATATGTTTTATTGATTCCAGTAGGAATCAATTTGAGAATTTAAAGGTCGCTTCCACATTTTATTAATGGAATTTGTTTAAAGTTTAAAAAATTTTGAAATCCGCATTTTTATAAATATGGGTGTTACACTTATTGTCGTCCAAAGTTGGGAAATACACACTTTTTTTAACAACATCCTTCAAATTCGAAGCAGGTTAATTCTTATTAAAAAAAAATGTTATAGTAACACAAGTTACCTAAATTTGATGTCTCTAGTATCATTATAGATAATACTAAATTTAATATCTTGAATAATAGTATGATAAACACTTAGCGTCTTTCTATTGTCACGGGGAATGTGGCTATACCCACCAGAACTCAAAAGGGGCGACTGGGTCGACTCAATTGTTAAAAACAAGTCATCCCAATCCAGAAACTTTCACATATTCATAGACTTTAAAGTTTATTAATATTTTAATTTAATATATTAATTAGTTATTTGAAATTTACATGTCAATCCTCTCCTCTCACGACAAGGCTCAACGAACCAAGGACGAAGTGGGCTGGGAGAGCCCTTAAATATGATCCATGGAATGTTAGTGCTCGGAAGACTTTTGTACTTTGCTTGGAAAATAACAATCTTGTAACTTTTAGTTACAAATTTATTTTAAAATTGGTCAATCTGACTTTAAGTTAATCACTTAGTAATGAATGGATATAATGATAAGTCAATTATAACTTAAATAATCTTATTAGAAATATCATAGTAATCATCACCAAATGGTCTAGTGGCAAAGATACATGTGTCATCACAAGAGGTCTATTTATGGTGGACCTGAGTGAGTTTCCCTTCCAGATCTTTGGGTGATAATGATTTTTCATCGAGGGGTTTAAATTGGGGATCTATTCTACGAGGGGGCTCTCTAGCACGGATCCATTTAAAAGAACGTATGTTAGATTTCTTGATATTTGCGAGTAATTCACACCTTTAAAAAATATATATATATCATTGTAAGATGATGCTTAACTTATAACTATATATCTATATCTATATATTAACTAAAACAGTAATTACCGAAGCTGTTTAAGACTATCACAAACCTATTCCAACTCTCTCTGAACCTTATTTAATTGAATTTTTATTAATTAAAAACTTTAAATATATTTTAAATTTGACAAATATTTAAAGTAAAGTTTTAAAATTAATAAGATTGATTTTTTCTCAAAAAAAATAGCCGTTAGTTTTGGTAAATAACTAAATATATTATCATTTTTGCATGTCATGCCACTTTTACAAAATGGAAGTGGAATACCTGTAATAACATTATTTGCAGCCGTAGACTTATATAAATAGATAGGTATTTTTTAAGAAAATTGTTTATAGTGATTTTCATAACTATATTAATTATTACAAAATACTCCTTGACTACCCAATTGAATTTCTTTAGAAACTAATTAAACAAAATATGAGTAATTATGACATCAAAGGGTTTAAATTAACACTAATCGAACAATAATTTATAATAACTCGGGTTTAAATTAACAATAATCGAACAATAATTTATAATAACCCACGCGATTCATTAAACATATATCTGGTTGCATATAAAAAAGATGTAATGAATTAAAAGCGTAGAGAGTTTGTTTTATAATAACCATTGTTTTGATAATACAAACCTTAGTCAAGTATCAAGGACCCGTCACAGAATGCGCATCAAAAAAACGATATGCAGCATACATGAACATCACCCATAACGAGAACTTTTCCAGCATTACCATATAATCAGAAACATATCAATCTGGTGGAACTGAAGGTTTCCCAAAAGGTTCACGACTAGATTTTCACATATTTACCAACCAAAAATTGAATCAAAATCTGGAAATCGAGAAGAAATAAAACTCAAAACTTTGAATCATGACAATAGATCCTCCCAGCTTATGAAAGTATTCATCTCTGCAACAGGAACTCTCTGCCTGCAAGAACAAACCTCGGATCAAGTTAGCAACAGAACAAAAATTAAGCAAAAAGTTAACAAGATCATGAAAAGATACATACCCGTATGACGCCATTCGTATATAAACAGAAATATCCTGTTGTGAGATGAAAATACGCAAGATTATGAATATATATGGCCCAAAATTTAAAAAATAAACAGCCATGAGAAGTTGTATCTTCGTTCTATTATATGTAAAGATGTCTCCTCTTCGTGCTATAACTACACATAAAATGGGGTTTTCAAGAACCAATGATGAAAGAATGTACTTCAGCCCAGCTAGAAACTGTATATAACACGCCAGATAATGCCTTCCAACTGAAATCACTTCCTTCAACATGCTCTTTCTGTTTCTTGATTAAAGCAGGAAACAACGGCACAAATGAAACGCCAAAATGGCTTCCAATTTTTCTGAGACTTGAACTTGACCCGATAACGATGCCTATGTCAGCTTCAAGCAGGCAAAGTAAGTCACCAACCGAGTCACCAATGTAAATTGTTAGATTCTTTTTGTCACTTTGGTCACTGTCTTTCAGTATGTCAGTAAAAGCCTGAAGCTTGTCAATGGGGGACTCAACCTTCTTGATGATTTCTCCGGTGGATAGAGAGTTTTCATACTCAAACTCATTCGCATGTATGTGCATAGTCTGTATGCCCCCTGTTATTGATGAAAAAAACCACAATTTGGGTAACTTGGATTTACTGATTGAAGAAATTACATCTTTTACACAACAAACAAATAATCACAAAGTGTGTGTGTGTGTGTGTGTGTGTTGAGTTAATTACACTGAACTGAAGGGTAAAAAGTTTAACACTTTCCCACATGTTTAATTATAGAGGTGGCAATTTTACTTGTGAATGAGTTGATTTATGGTTTTGATTATCTAATATCTATAATAATTAAAACATGTAAAATAAAAAACTCAAAAGATAACGAGTTACAAGTCCACCGAAGTGTATTGACAAATGACAATGCATAAAACTTTACAAACTTACATTGTTTGCAAACTGTAATCAATATTTGAAAACAAAAAAATTAACTCATACCTGAGGAGAAAGCAGACCTAATAAGATCAGCACACCAGCAATAGGATAAGACATGGACATTCACATTTAGATTTTCGTTCTTGGTGATGTTTTGAAAGAAACCCATGCAACCATCATGGAGAATAAGACGTTCACCAGCACGTTTAATATCTTCAAGATTCAAACCCTTGAGTACATTTGATTCAATCACTCTCATGTTTGCCCTTCTCTCAAATTCCAATAATTCTTCCAGTGCATTCTTCAGTCTCTCATAACTGAATTCCTCAACTGCAAAACCACCAAAACAAGGTGTTTAGATATGTGTTAGAGGTGGCAAAAGGAAACGGTCAGGCAGGTAGGATAACTGGTCTAAAGAGGCACCTTTTAATACGGGTCAAAAAGGTTGGGTTCACCCGTAACTCTTTATGTCCAAACATATATAAACTTTACAATAATTAGAGTGTTGATAATTATTACAACAACTATATAATCTAGATTTAAATCTAAAGTAATTTACGAGGTTTTTTATGAATAAAATGTATACTTTGGGCAACTTTCGATCTGTTTGACCCATGTAACCTGTTTCCTTTTTAGCTTAGTTTTTAGTTTACTTCAACTGCTTGACCTACCAGAGATAAAACATAACACAAATCAAATCATGCATAAGCAAAAGAGCCATGAGGTTGTCTGATGATTAATCTGTCACCTAATCAAAATCTGAATAATCAAACTTACACTAGCTGCATAAAATTTTATTACCAAAACGTAAAGCAAAATTACTTTCATATCCAGCTTTTACTATTACTTCCTTAGCTAAGCAGAATTGATATATTTTTGTAACACCCTCAAAAGTAATTATCTGATTCTTTTTTATCAACCTTTAATAAACGAACGTCAAAAGTGATTACGATAAATGATTGTACCTTTCTCGTTAGCCAACATACTTTCTGTGCACTGCTCGTACTCTTCTGTGTACTGTTTCGAGAGTACTTCCCATGTGTTTCTCAAGTCAGTTGAGGACATCCTAGCAATTTGACCTTCACTCTCAGGTTGAATTTGATCAGCTTTTGGTGCAGTAACTATTGCAATCTCAGCCAAAATGGCAGATGAATCCACCACTGTGCATGTCAAGTCGAAATCAGAAAAAATCATAAGTCGGTGTTCAGAAGGATTAAGCTGCTTTGATAATGGAAGAACAGTCTGCTGATCAACAGGCTGGGCTAAATAAAATTCCATCTCTAGTTTCAATGCTTGATGATAAAGTTTTTGCATAGTATCAAGCTCTTCACCCGTCAAAGAAACACTTAATTTGTCTAGCAAGTCTTCAGTCTGGAGCATTGCAGCCTAAGTTTCAAAAGTTACAAAAAGTCAAGAGTCATGTGGAGGGGTTCTTTGTATAAATTAGCAGACGAATCAAAACATGATAGATGTTATTACAAAAACTATTATTTAAACAAAGATCCACATTTTATTGGATAGAACTGAATAGGTAGTAATTACTTGGTTATTTTTAGGAAACTTGTATCCTGTTTCCTTTTTTACTAATTTGTTTTCTATCTTCAGGTTTCTTACACACTTTCACGTTTCAAGCATTCCATTCAGTTAATATTTTAAGTTAATCTATGGCTACCACAAGTCTGATTATCAAACTAATCAGAGATATCACTACGCGAAGCAAGAATGCATTATACATACTTCATTACATGTTTTTTACATATAGGAATGATAGTGGGCTTAGAGGAAATAATGGTATTATATAATTTTTACAATTTGAGAAAAAGAGTAATAGGTGACACTATTGACCCAATACTTATCTCAAATGGATCAAACTGAAATGACTCGATCAATTGAAAGCCTGATTCTCAGTCTATATTTGAGGCGACAATCTCAATTCTCATAGATCATTTTAATAAAATAGGTACATGAATAATGTAATAAGTTTTTTTCTAATATAATTAAAACACATAATTTATAGATAGCTTCAAAAAATGGACAGATAGTATTTGCTGGACAATCCAGCCCGAACTGTCTGTTTCAACCCGAACCTAAATTGATCTGTTAGCAAACCATCCATATGGAAACAACAGAAGTCAAAATCAAGAAAAATAAATATCGAACCTGATATACTTCAGAGGAGTACTTGTCAATCCATTTCTTGTATGGGTGGTCATCGCCATTAGCATCCACAAGTGACTTGAGTTCCTTACCAAGAAATACATCAAGCCTCATGGAGGAAGCCATTGCACCAAGTGTATATGCAGCAACTTTTGTTTTTTCAAAAGGGGTAGCAAGTTCTCCAGGACCTTTAACTCCTTCAACTTTCCCGGATGCAGTTGCCAACATGAAATTCGTGTACTTTGTGGTTGCAGCACTTGGAGTTGTTTCTTTTGACAAGTCAAGACCCCACTCCTGTATATATATAGGATATATAAATAAAACTTATATACAATCTGTAGAACAAAATTTTCAATGGATTGACTTTTCTAGAATGCAAAATATATGTCATATTCCAAAGACGGAAAAAAAGAAACAGAGCTCCCTTCACAAAAAGAGTAGATTAAGTAGTTTTTGTTATTCCAACAACAGTCCATCATCATGGTCATCTGATGTTCTTAAACTACCCTTGAGATAGTTTGGACAATCAGTAATGTTGTTACTTTGTATTATTGAGCATATATTTGTGCAAGAAAGTTGTTTTGCAACCACTTTTGGAATTAAATTTGAGACTTTTTAAATAAAATTGGATAACATGTATCTTAAGGTTGCACCTTTACCTACAACGGTTTAATTTTTAATCATATGAAATTTCAAAAATCAAGCATCTTCTAAGTACTGCATACAAAATTGGCAGATTCCTTTTGCTAGACAGTTTTATTGAAATGATAGCAGTTTTACAACTTCTTCCTGAAAACACCAAGGTACAGCTACGAAAGCGACAACTTTGATTGGTTAAAAACACAGTACATTCCAAAAGTTAGGTGTGTTTCAGCATATTCATAAATAGAACCGCTGTGTTACAGCAAATTGACAAGTACAATGTTTTGGAATCGAACACGGTCCTTTATAAACAGATATAACAAACATAAAATTTGAACCATTTTTGATGGTTACTTTACTACTTCACTATCATATGATGTCTATTGGAAGTGTAAACATGGGATTAACAGAAACTAGAGTTCCAAGGATGTTTTTAATAAAAAAAAAATTACTTTCATAGTTAGTCATGGAACTTATTGGAACATATTAAAAGCTATTCCCGAGACTGCACATGCTATCCTTTGACTCAAGCAATTAGTACAAAATATGTAGTTCGCTGGTTCTTATAAACCGCCAAAACATCAGTTCATCTACCGGATACTATGGTTTTTATAAGTACTTAATAGGGTTTTCTAATAGTAAAAATGTTTTTTCCAATGCCCATATTAGATTAAACTTCCTTGTTTATCGGTAAATATGTCTCTTCACAGAAATATAGATAGAAGCATAATTGTACTTTCACATTTTCTAAAAACAAATTCTTGAAGAAAAGAAATACTCTCATACTCATAATTGTACTTTCACATGGTTCATTATCGGCATATGTTCAAAACAAAAAATAGATAGAAACATCATTGCACTTTTTTTTGTAAAAGATCACATTCTTGAAGACAAGAAATACACTCACAGACATATCAAAACACCACCTTAGTCAACTTTTAATCAAACTAAGAAGCACAAATGATAAACTTTGGATAAGACTACAATGGGAATAATGATTGGCTAAGATCATGTCAGTCGTATCATGTTGATATAATAATGATTGTGAGAAGATAATGTTATCACGTCGAGATACTTATATCCTAGTGCTAGTGCAAATAAAATGTCTCTTTCATCTCACATTCTCCTCACAACACGCAAAAAACTTGAATAAATAAATTTCGGTTAAGGACTGCTATGATGTACCCACACACTTGATTGGGTGTTGTCATGGTTGTAAAAATCGGTTGGATCGGCCGAGAAATTGGATTCAGATCGGCCGTCTCAGGAGTTGAGTCGGGCTGGATCAGACTAAAAATCGGCCAACGGCTCAGAAATTGGTCAATATTGGTAAAACTCGGCCGACTCGGTCAAAAATCGGCTGACTTGGGTCAAAACACGGGTCAACTCTGGTCAACTTTTTTTTTTTAATAAAATCATAAATTGGTTTTAATTTTATTTTAATTTTTTAAAATTTTAAA
>JAOEHQ010048806.1:0-12452 GCA_025447715.1 Asclepias incarnata
TCCCAGATGCGTCCGGTTTCCAACCCCTCTATAAATGCCTTAAGGTCTACGACCGGTAAGGGCGAAGCCCCCCGGAAAGGCGTAGCCGTTCGATTAAGGGCTACGCCCGTACCGTCTCTATCAGTTTTTTTTTTTTTTTTGGAATGGGTTTTTATTATAAAAAAATAAAAAAATAAAAAAAAATCAAAAAATAAAAAATAAAAATACATACCAAAAAGAGGAAAGAATGAGGGAAAATGTGTGGCTGAGATTTGTCCCCTTGTCTTTTTTTATTTAGGTGTCCTCAAATTAACCCAGCCCTATAGCATCTATCTCATATATTAAATATTAGCTTGGGCAAGTAATAGTGAATAGACATAAGTGACGTAGAAGTGTGTTTACGACGGAAGGATCGAGTAGATTCTTAATTAAAATAGATGAGATTCCACCCAAGCTTGGTATATGATAAGAGAGGAAAGGTATTTTAGGAACACATATTTTTAAAGAAACGCGAAAACAAATATCGGCCACTCATTTTCTCTCCCTCTCTCTCCTCCCTTCCCCCTCTTATCTTGTTCTCTCTCTCTCCCTCTCTCCCCCTCTCATCTCGTTCTCTCTCCATCTCCACCACCGCTGCCACCACCACCATTTCCGATCACCGCCACCATCTCCGAACACCACCGAAGGCGGAGCCCGAACGGCTAAGGGTGGAACCTGTACCGTAGATCACCACCATCACCGATCACCCCCTCTATCTCCTCTTTATGGAAACCCTTAAGGGCGGAGACCGTACTGTATCATCATCGGAAAATGATGACGGCGATAGCGGTGGCGGCTGGGAAGAACAGTGGTGGTGGTGGTGGCGGCGGCGAGGAAGAAGGGGAAGAATAAGAGGGGAGAAATGATGTTCCATTGAAAAGTATGTGTTCTTTGAATAACCCACCCTATGATAAGACTTACAAGTTATGTGATAAGAAAATGGACAAATAAGGTCTTCCACTATTTCTTGTAACCGGCTAGTTTCTTACTAGCAATTTTTGTTTTTTTTAATATAAAATTCTAATATCGTTCAAAAAAAAAAAAGGTCTTCCACTATTGCATACATGGAGAGTAATTAGCTGACACTTCAATTTGTAATGTGATTGTTCTCTTTATAAAAGATATTTTTAGCAGAGTGCCCCTAGGCCCTGGTTAATAGGGTAAAGAAATAAGGTTTTTTTTATATGGGTTACCCAGGGAAGGTAGGTCTTCTACTCAGATGTACGCTACTTAATCAGAGTATTTTCGTGATCGTTTCCGAAACTTTTTCCTAGCCACCCACAATATGTTTGTTTAATGAGGTTCGAACCCGAGACCTCTTATAAGGATATCAATACCTGTGTGACCATTAGGCCACCTTGGTGGTGGCTTACCCGTAGGCTTGGGCTAAATGCACTATGTTGCATGATAGCTTTTCGGGTTTTTATAGAAAACTTCCTTACAGAAACGAAGAATCGC
The DNA here is from genome assembly GCA_025447715.1 of Asclepias incarnata. NCBI lineage: Eukaryota > Viridiplantae > Streptophyta > Magnoliopsida > Gentianales > Apocynaceae > Asclepias > Asclepias incarnata. The sequence continues at coordinate 1,477 of JAOEHQ010048806.1, forward strand.
TGATCTTGTATCCTCAATGCAGTTGAAATGTCTGCCTTTTTGTAACATACTAACCTAGGCATTCATTTACCATGAAGTTTGGGGATAACATGTTTAGTTTTTGATTTGACTTGCTGCATATAATATTTAACTAAAATAAGGTTACAAGTTATAGGGGAGAAGGGGGCCTTCTTTAATCAAAGTGTGGTGGATTTCTAAAGGTTGTGCTCGGATAGAAAGATCAAAGATACATGAATCAGCATTCATCACCTTATTTTTGCCGGAAAAGAGCCCAACACAAAGCGGACGATAGAGCTTGCCTGAAAAATCATCCAAAGTGTATTCAAATGATTACAGTCTTCTAAATCGATGGAAAAAAGGTATGGCTACTGCTCTAATAATGTTCGTATAATCCATACTCCACTACTATTATAGCTAAGCTCTCATTAACACAAACAAAAAAAAAGGTCACATAACCCTTTTTCCTAATCCAATAACAAAAATTAAAAACATCATTTTTTTTTTTTCTTCCAGACATTAGTCATCTATTGAGTTGTAGCAAAATGAATAAAATTGGCTTTCGACCCATTTAAATTAACCATTTTAATCGATGAAACCCGATTTACAAGAGTATTTATAGCTTAGATATATATCCAAGAACTCAAAAAAACGATTTTACAGACAACCAAAAAAAAAAAAAGCCAGTGTAGTCAACTACTTGTATGCACAGCTGAAGCAAGTCATGTAGTGCCCGCTATGCAAAGATGGACTTCGATGTTTCAATTCAACTTGTTTTCTACAAAAGTCTTGTTGAGTTTATATGCATTTACGGCCAGTAAAATGCAAACACAAAAGAAAGAAGAAAGAAGAAGAAGCAACGTAAATACCTCCAACAAAGGCATTCCACACTACATAGTTGACATATAGAAAGTATCTATCAAAGGCGGCCAAAAGGAACCACAAGAACAATAAAATGCTATTACATGATCTTCATTTTGACAATCCTAGCTCATGTTTGATCAGTAAATGGGCCATTTCTCAATTGCTACACAAGTTCATAGTTGTTTTTCCGGTGACTAAGGCACCTCTACATTCACTCAGGTAGCCAACTGTTTCCTCATTACCACCCGGTTCTCACAATAATCACCAATATTCCACCATCACAACCTACAAAACTTGTATCGTCCAATCTTCTGAAACACGAACATTAGGCTTACGAATGGTCAAAACGGATGACCTAACCCCGGAACGAATTTGAAGAGGGCCTATTTCAATATCGGTAACATGGTTTGATGGCTCAATACGGGCACTCTTTGGTTTGGCTGAGTGTCCTAACAGTATGATTCTCTCGATGGTGCAATCAGACAAGAATTTGGAACCTAGAGATGTTGAAGGGGCTAGGTTGACAGATGTAAGTTTGCCATCCGAGAATACAAAACGGCGATGGATGTACGCACCCTGCTTGAACTCGTAGCTCTTGCCATCATCTATGTATAGTTCGCCTTCAGCTGCTCCTGAACTATCCACGGCAATAACCTAGAACGCACAATCCAAAATACTGACATAAGATGCAATGGATTCATGCACAAATTTCAGAACATCAACGTCAAATGCATGAAAAGAAAAACAACACCAACCCATGAAAATGAATCCTTTATTTCGTTACAGCCTAAGGGAGCTTCAGCTGTAATAAAATGTGCTAGGCGATATAGTGTGTTGGATGTGATTTGCTGTTTGAAGTTGGGGTACTTAAATAATAATCAAATACATTCTTGCAAATTCAAATTATAAAGAGAAAAAATTAGTCAAAATGAACAAAATCTACATATTGTTGGACTATTCAAAGTTAATAAATGACAGGTTTCTTCCCTTTTTGCAACTATAAAACATTGTTTTAGAAGAATACGAAAAATGGTAAAATAGCATAAAGAGTCATTAGATGTATCTAACGTAATCCAAAAGTCTATTGTATACATCTCCCTGAAACACTGGATAAAAAGTATTCCAGGTATTTTACAAATGAACCAACATAGATATCGAGTTGCAACTAATATAAAAAAAATGAAGCAAAATACACAATACACATACCAGTGTGTAAGGATCGTTCTCCATTTGTACTGTGCTTCTACGAAACCGATCTTTCCTTGGAATAATAGTTCCCGACCTTTGAAAAACGGGTATATCTGCGTCCGTTACCGCCATCTTTTGTGTCTTCCCTCCCTTATATGCGGTTCCAGTTCTAAGGTCATACCAAGTATGATCCCTTGGAAGATAAACCGTTGCATCTTTTGCACGCTGCATGAGAATTTCAGTTAGTTTCATCACCAGGGGGAGGGGGTAAGCCACATAAAAAGACAAAAAAGAACCTCGGTATAAACTCCTTGCACTAGAAGGCCATTTCCAACCATGAAAGCTTCATCGTTGTTAAAAGTTGCTTCATCATTGGGAAACTCCATCCAAAGGGGCCGGGCAACTGGAACTCCAGTAACATTTGCCTCTCTGAATAATGTGTAGAAATACGGAAGCAATGTGTACCGCACACGTATGGCATCCCTCATCAACTCAGTATTATGTTCCCTATCATCAACATAAATATTTGTAACCACTTTGACCATAAAAAGCCAAGAGTCGACTTATTTTGCAAAGGAGAACAGGTATGAGAGTGGCAGGTCCAAGATTTCTGAACATGTACCAGATTTAGGGGATAGACTAAGATTACAAGTTTTCTTTTTTTCATTCTTGGAGACTCAAAACAATAACCATTTTAAGTTTTTTTTTTTATAATTATTATTAGTTCAAATCATGAAAACTCCCTCTTCAAAAATGCAATAGAAATTGTTTTGTCATATAGTTTAGGGGGTGTTTAGATATGCATTTTGGAAGTGAATAATCAGAATCATAACTGATAAAAGAGGATAAGGTTTGAATATAATATTGTTGTGAAACAGATAATGAGATGTTTGAGTGATTGGCAAATTCTGATTATTTATAGAAGTAATATTCAAAGGAAGTTAACCAGGGTAAATCCCTTTACCCAAAAAAATAATACTCAAAGGGGCAAACACTTATAGTAAATATTAAAATGTATCCAACTAAAGACAAATTGATGTTGTATGTATAAAATTATGAAACTTACTTTTGATATAAATTAAATTAAATTAAATTTATTAACATTTCATTCGACCGAGTTACATCTAATTTTACCATTTTATGTAACAAATTTTTAACAGAGAAGTTTTCAAAGTCCGCTACATTTAAAGGTAACTTTCATAGTCCAATACATCCAATAGCAACTCATGTATAGTTGAATACATTTTCATATAGTCTGTTCTATATAACATGACCAAAAGACGTTTGTACAAAAGAAGTTTGGAAACAGGAGAGTCTCTTGACTTATGTTAGGAGAAGGGTAAACAGATTATTTAACTCTACCCTTATATAAGCAGTTTTATTGCACCATGTATGAAACTAGCATTCAAAAGTGATTTTCTGACACGTAAACAATCAGAAGCAGAAGTTAATTAGCCAAACATTAAAAACTAATTATGACTACTTGAAGTTGCAATACATAGATAATCAGTTCAATAAAGCAAATCAAAGCACCCCCTAAATATCATTTCTCTAATTTCTAATGGAAACAAAGAAAAAAGATAGCATTAATAGAGTTAAGTAGTTCCTACCCAAATAGCCAAGGTTCCCGTCTTTTGGTATCATGATGGGCATGGCCCCTGAAGAATGGCAAGTAAGCAGCAACTTGGTACCAGCGAACAAGTAACTCGGTGTCGGGATTACCAAAGAACCCGCCAACATCAGCACCTACATGGAACACCAACCATGAAATATTTTCAAGAAACAAAACATTCATTCACGACCCACAGAAAAATAGGAACAAAATTTACAAACCAGCAAATGTTATCCCAGTAATGCCAAGTGTCAAAATCATTGGAATGGAAACACGAAGCTGCTCCCATTCTGCTGTATTATCCCCAGTCCAAACTGTCCCATACCTTTGGGTACCGGGGAAAAATGCTCGGGATAGAACAAAAGGCCTATCTGTTCCTCCTTCTCGTTTCAGAAGTCCATCAGATGTAGCCATATGGAAGTAGTAGCCATACACATTGTGCAACTCTCGGTGCTCAACGTTACCATAATGTAAAGCATCTCGGGGCATAGTCACCTGCTCAGATGTAAAGTCAATGTTACAACAAAGCATAAGTGTTTCCTGTTCATATTTTTTTGGTAGTATAAAAAATGAAAAATGAATAATTGTTTTCCACAAGCACAATTCACTTCATATATAATCCTTGAAGATGTTTTACATGAGATAATGTCTGGATACTAGTTATTTCATTTAGTATGGATGAAATTTATGGAAGACATATATACAATCTTGGATGACTCCACGTCTCCACCTAAGTTGGTTTTCAGTATCTTAAATTAGGCATCTCCCAAAACTAGTAAATCTAAATGTACAAAGAGCATAACTGCCATAACAGGTTACATGGAACATAAACCAACATATCATGCATACCTCAGGTCCGTTGAATACGGAAGGCTCGTTCATATCATTCCAAATATATAAAGATGGGGTCGACCCAACATACTCCGTATATGCAAATTTATCAGCCCACCACGATCTTATCTCCGGGTTAACCATATCTATATACGAAGAGGATCCAGGCCAACACCAACCATCATAATCCCTTCCACTTGCATCCTTCACATAATACCCGTTATCTGAAGCCTCCTTATGTATATGATAATTGTCATCTCTCTTTATATGTGGATCCACGATAGTAACCATTTTCCTACCCCTCGAAGCCAAATCCTTTTGCATTTCTTCAGGGTTCGGGAAAAGAACCCTATCCCATGTAAAATACCTTTTTCCATCGGCATGCTCAATATCCAGCCATAAAACATCATACGGGATATCATGTTCATCGAATTTCGAATCCACATTCTTAACATCTTCTTCATCCCTATAATTCCATCTACATTGATGATAACCTGTAGAAAACAACTGAGGCATTGCCGATGTTCCAGTAACACTAGCATACTGCTTAACAACATCTTTTGGTTTAGGCCCAATAAAAAAGAACGCATCAACAATCCCAGCTTCACTCATCCACAATGTATCAATCCTTTTCTGATCGGAAGGCAACTTGATCGAAGACTCAGCATCCCAACCCGACCCAAGAACATCAATCTGCATTTCAGCAGCATTCAACCAAAAAAACCCTGAAGTCCCACGTTCACTACCGTGTGATAACATAAACGGTATCGACCCATAAAGCCCAAATGGCGACTCATGTAAAAACTCAAACACATCCAAATTAAACAACCTATATGGTTCAGACTCTTCGACACCAGGTCCATTAGTAGGTTTCAAAGCAAGACTAGTCGCATGCTCAGGTATCCCATAAACAAAATCAGCACCATAAAACGACACATCAAAACTAATGGACTGAGGACCGTATGGTCTACTATCCGTATGACTCCTAAACCTTTCTTCCCAATCATCCCCTTCTTTCTTAACCCTTAATGTTTCAAAATCAAACAACCCATGAGAGTTGAAGGACATAACCTTTTTACCACTACTTTGTTCCCTAACAAAAACCTCAAAAGGGTCACTTCTAACAACAAATTCATACCCATGAAACAAATCAACAACATAAGATTGCAACAAATCTCCATTAATTACCTCTGGAGTAAATCTTTTTAACCAAAGTTTTTTACTTTCAAACTCAGAAACAATAACATCAACCACTTGATACCTTTTCTTTTGTGGGTTTAGATTTTCATCCAAATCTTCATCAATTTTAAGCCTCAAAATCCCATCTTGATAGACAGATAATGATAAAGTTAACTGCTTTGACACAAAATCTTGATCTGGGTGTTCTTGGTTTTGAATGGGGTTTGTTAATTTGGCAATTAGATCACCATTAATGATGTTTACATCATTGATTATGAGTTTACAATGTTGTGGTTTTCTTGATCTAGCTCTTTTGCAAAAAGGGGTTTGATTGCAATTTCTAAATTCTTCTTTTTTCCATGAAGTAACTGAATTTAAAAAAAGGGTTAAAAAGATGAGAACAAGAATTGATTTCATGATGTAGTTTTGATCATAATAATATGGATTTTTTATTTATTTTTTATTTTTGTAAAAAATGAATAGGTTTTAAGGGGGCAGATAGAGAGTGTGGAAGGAGGAGTAGACTTGTTTCAGAGACGGGGATAGATTTGTTCTTAATAATGCTGGTCTAACTTCTTAATATGTGTTTTTTCCAATCTATGATGCATAACTTACATAGACCGTTTATTTTTTACTTAATAGACTTAATAATTAAAAACTTAATATATTAAGTCAAATATCATATTTCTTTTTTGACTTAATAAACAAAAATAACCATCAATAACCTATTTATTACTTAATATATACCGACATTATTTATGCATTCAGCCATTTAATACACTCAGCATTTAATAACTAAACAAAGAAACGGGCCATAGACTTGAGAAAAATAAAACTAAAAGTTTTAAATTAAAAATGTTAAGTTTATATAGGTTTATCATAGTATATCTAAAATTTATAATGTCTATTCAAGAAAATCTCAATCTTTTTTTTGGTATATCGATAGATATTTGTCTTATCAAGCATCAAAATATTTTTAATACTACAACCACTTATTTTTTATACATAAACTTTTTAGGAATATGATACATTCTTCAAAAAATAAGCCTAATAACTTGATCATTGACATGTGATAAAATCAAAAGATGGAATTATAAGAGAAAAATAATAGATTATACTTGTCATATAATCAAATTGTTAGTAAGATTATTAGGTTATTTTTTATGAGGATCCATTATTTCCCAACTTTTTATATCAACCGAAACAAGATGATTCACAATCAAGTCATTTGTGACCGACCATAAAATATTTCATCCCGTTATATTATGCGATTAATGCTAATAAGTTTTAATTGCTATAAATTGAAGACGAAGTTATAGTATGTTTAAAGATAAAAAGTTAGAAACTAAAATATCAACTCATTTGTTTGAAAAAGAAAAAGATGACATTTTTTTAAATTTTTAACTAGATGGATGCCGTGTCATGCGACGGAGATGGTGGTATTAGCGGCTGTGTGGTGGTGGTGGTAAGTAGTGTAGGTAATTGATTTAAAGGGGATAGTGTAATATTTTAGAAGTTAAGGGATATCTGTTGTAAATTAATTCATTAAGAGTGTTATAGGTATATCAAGTGAAAATGTTTAGAATAGTAAATAAGGATGAGAGGTATTTTAGGGTTATCAATTCATAATTTGAGAAAGAGAGGGGGTTCATTTGCTTTATATAGTACTAGACGCATGTCCGGGCGATGCGGCGACGATGGTGGTAGCGACAGCGGTGTGGTGGTGGTGGCGGCGGCGGCGGCGGCCGCAGCGGTGGTGGTGGTGTGGTTATTAATGTAAAGGTAATTGATGTAAAAGGGGGTAATGTAGTTATTTTAGGAGTTGAGGTATTTATGTTGTAAATTATTTTGTCATTAAAGGTATTAAAAGTATATTAAGTGGAGATGTTTAAAATAATAAATAAATGAGAGTGGTATTATTATTTACAAACATACTAAAACAGGATTGATGTATTATTGTAGAAACCCATGGCGTTGTCATTGATTGACACCTATCTTTTTGACCCATAAAATCCTCTATCAAATTTTCTTATAACAAATTTCTTATTAAATATATTTACTATATATAACTTCCCAACTTATATAATATTTGTACATATTTTTATTTTTTAAACAATCACAATTCACATATAATACTTACTCAATTTAATTGCTTTAATAATAAATTGTTATTTATATAATAATAATCATTTTTTTTAATTTTTATACATGTATGTTTATTAGGTTTACTTAAATTACACATAAAAAATGGTCAATTTTAATTTTGTTTGGATGTAATTTCTATTTATATAAAAACTAACTTTAAGTTTTGTGTATATAGAAGTTATTAACTTTAAGTTTATATATCAAGATTTAATTTAGGATGTCTAGATAGATTAACGGTTTCACCTTTGCCTTGATTTGAGTTTTCATTAATGGATCCATATCTAAAAATTTGAATGGAAAAAGCATTTGTAGCGAGCTAATTCATTATCATATTTTGGGTCGTTTGATTCAAAAATTTTAAAGAACTTTTATGGAAAAGAATTTGAAATTTTCTATGTTTACATATTCCTTGTTTGAAATTTTCGTTTGGTTCAAAGCATTATTGTTTGTTATTGTAACTGAGGCATTACATATTACCATGTTGGAAGATTGTAATAATGGAATCTACAAAGGTTTTATGTTTTTAAACGACCAACAAAAATTAATATCTGGCTATCCGGGGTTACCAATGACAAAAAAAACAGATTGAATATATATCTATTCACCTATTAAATGAGTTTGAACGTACGAAATGTACATCCATTAAGTCAATGACATGCGTAAAACAGATAATGTGAGTCCGCCCCTTGTGGTGTCATAGGGGCAACGACCTAAAAATATGTTGTCACTTCCTTTGGAAGGCAAAAGTATGATATGATGGTTTATATTTAAGTGTTAGAAATAGTGAAAATCCAATAAATGACGACTCACACAAAAGGCAATATGGAATTCTTCGATACATAATTGGAACGATGTGAGAAGATATGGAGAGGTAGGATTTTATTGATACGTTAATTCTATAGGAACCGTCGAAAACTCGTTATTAATTAATTACTGTAATGTAATATTATTATATGTTGTGTGGGTATGAAGCTATCAAGGACAAAAAAGAGTCAACCTTTCTTTGGCTCCACTTTTCATGAGAAACTTACATTTTTGGTCTTTCAACTTGAAACGTTTTAAACTTATTGCCCTTAAGTGAAAAAATTACAATTTTGGTCCCCGGAGTTGGTCAATTTTTTCAATTAATACTCCGCGACCAAACGCCGTCTCTTTTTGCCGTTAAGTGCCCCATGTGACAAACACGTGAGGGCAAAACGTCATTTCACCTTTAAGATCAAAAGTGAAAAATAGACTACTTGAGGGACGAAAAGTGTAATTAACTCCTTATTTTATATATATAAAAATTTAATTAATAATATATATATATATATATATGAAGAGAGATCTCAATGAAGATTGAAGAATACTCAGATCCTTCCAATCATTTCTTAAGATCGAAATCTGGTCAAGCCGATCAAAAAATTGATGAGTTTCCTCCTTTGAGAAACCATAACTCCACAACAAAATCATCACAATCCGCCGTTGTTGAAAGGAGTTCTGATGGTGGAGAGGAGCCCAAGGGGCGACTAAGGGTGGGGATATAGCCATGAGTCATGAAGATCGCCAGGAAAAAGATTTGAGAGGTTGTTTCCTTCGAAAACTCCACTAAAAACCCTAAAAACGGCATTGCCTCCGTGCAACCACCACCGGCTACCATTAGGCCGGCGGGCGACCACTATGAGATGCCTGATGATGCGTCTAAGACTAATAGCTCAGCTGTTGATTCGAATCCAAACTGGAAAGAAGATTTGAGGGGTTAGAAATTGAAAGAAAACACTAGTCTATCTCTCACCACCGTTCTGCCATCGTCGATCACCACTGCTCTGGCGTCCCGTGGGGGTGTGTCTGGTGGGGAGACTAAGACAACCCAGCCTGCCATGGGTTCTGATGTGTTGGGGGAAAAAGATTATTTGGCTCGGCACACTCCGCAACAAACCGAATACAACTCTAATCTGGTTATAGTGATATGGTGATATATATATACACAAAACGGATGTCCACACGATGCAGCGGCGATGGTGGTAGCGGCAACGGTGGTGGCGGCGGTGTGCTGGTGGCGGCGACGAATGGTGGTGGTGGTAGCGGCGGCGGCGAGTAGTGTAGGCTATTGATGTAAAAGGAGGTAGTGTAGTTTTTTAGGAGTTAAGGGTATATGTTGTAAGTTAATTTCATTAAGGGTATTATAGGTATATCAAGTAGAGATTTTAAAATAATGAATAAAGGGAGGAGATAATTTGAGTAGATCAATTGCTTTTTTGAGAAGGGGGGGGGGGGGGTAATGATTTATATATTAGTATTAGTATAGATATATATATTAATGTGTTTGTAACTTATAGATCTGGTAATGTGCTTCTAGAGTGAGATATGAAAAGCAAGATCTGAAAAGACATGGGTGTTATCTCATATTATTAGAAAGATACATATGCCATCCATTTTTTTAGAATCAAATCGAAATCTTTTATTTTTTTTTTAGAGATAAGTGTTTTAAATATATAAGTTTATTATGATTTTGTGTATGTTGAAAGTGACCTTTTTAAACATGTATATTGATACCTTTTAAAACTCTCCATTTTCAATAGAGCTACAATTTCATAAAATATTAATAAAAAGTTATGTGTATCCATATTATATATAACATTATTTTTATTATATATTAATTAAATTTAGTATGTAAATTATAATTCTAATCAGGGGTGAACCTTTTATATTTTGAAATGAAACTTGAGTTATGAAAATTTAATCCTAATTCTTTATATTTATATTTAAGTATTTCCATGTAATAAGATTTGTTTATTATTTGGTTATGGATGAGAAATGAATATGGAAATGAGAAGATGAAGATTTTGTATCTGCTTGTATGATGATGATATATATATATATATATATGTATTATTAATTAAAAAAATTTTTAATATAAAATAAGGAGATAATTACAATTTTCGTCCCTCAAGTAGTCTATTTTTCACTTTTGATCTTAAAGGTCAAAGGACGGTTATTCCCTCACGTGTTAGTCACGTGGGGCACTTAACGGCAAAAAGAGACGACGTTTGGTCGCGGAGTGTTAATTGAAAAAATTGACCAACTTCGGGGATGAAAATTAAAAATTTTAACTTAAAGGCAATAAAGCTAAAACGTGTCAACTTAAAGGACCAAAAATGTAATTTTTTCGCTTTTCAGT
>JAOEHQ010048807.1:0-10011 GCA_025447715.1 Asclepias incarnata
CATGATAAAATTGATGCACGAAGATTCATAGAACACGAGTATACATAATGATGCACGAAGATTTTCATGATGCACAACGATTTTCAGTTAACAAAATAGGATTGTTTTATTTGTTTTACTTTAATACTTGTTTTATTTAGTCAGACAATCACTAGTCTATCATTATTCCCTGTCAACTCCCTCAGCGCTACATCAGAAAATCCCTCACATCACTAAACCATCATTAATCTTTTAAAACATCTCTAGTACCATCACTATTCTAGGACCCATCTTTAGAATTTTAATGTTTTGTTTGTTTATGAAAAAAAGGCTTAAAAAAACAATCAGTCGTTACCACAATCACAAAACCCATCACTTTCACCCATGATAAGTCTGATCACTAGTCACACTTTCAACCAATCCCCTTATGCCACCTTAATTTTATTTTTTTTCAACCTTGTTGGCATCACCAATCCAGACTACATCTCAACCCACAATACATTTATCTCTCATATTTATTTAATGTATATCTATCAACTGTCAAAATTTTTGTGCCATACCACTTCGCTTCACAACCATTGGCTTTGCAACCCATGCCCAACCCATGTAGACGGCGGCGGTGTTACCGCATGGGTTGGGTGCAAGTCGTGGTCCAACCCGTATACGTTGCCATCACCCTTAGGACAAATGCCAATGATCAAGACTTTGTACATTGTCCAGCCCATCCCTAATGACAAAGTCATTGTTGGCAAAACTTCGATTTCCACACACTTATAAGAACGAGGAATCATTTAACTTCTAATTGATTGATCTTATTCAAATATGTTTACAAATGTCGAATGTCTAATTATGCATATATATTATTATTCTAAAATTACTTATTTAATAGCTAAATAATATATCATGATTCATGTATTATATATTTAAAAATACTTATTTAATTGCTAAAAAATACTTTGAAATAACAATCGACTCAACTCCATATTTTTCAAAAAAATCAAATTTATTTAATGTGATTGCTCCCTAAAAAATTTGTATATTTGACCAAAAGTTACCAAATAAATATTCAAATCGATTTGCTTTTGCCACTTTGCCAGCCATACATTAGAGAACACATCTATCGCATCCCTCCACCCACCCACCAATAATTCAATTTCATACCCACCACACCACACCACACCACACCACACCACACCACACCCACAATCATAATTTTCTTTCCCATTATTCAAATCAATATGATTTTACAACTTTTGATATATAACAAGTATTTCGCGTTTGACCTCCACGTTATAATGATAGCCAAAAACACGATCATCAAACACGATCATATGTCATGCAATGTTGCATTTTCGACGTCTATCGTTTTGTATCGTTACAAATTTGAAACAAGATCACATTTGCTATTTTCAACCCGACCCAAAGGACTCTTGTTACACAATTTATATTAAAGATTTACACCATGATTATTGATATTGATATGAAAAATAAAAAATAAAAATAATTCATAAAACAGTAAATCGATCTATTGGTGTTTAATGAGACAAATATTACTAATAACAAAATCTACGTGTCTATCTAACATGATGCTTTTTTGCAATCAATACATCAACGAAAAAGACATCTTATAAAATTATATATATATATATTAAAAAAAAATGGGATTCATCATTCATACATATAAAATCCACATAACCAGCCCTATCTTTAAAGAAAGAAAGAAAAAAACACAGCCAGAAAAACAAAATGGGCGCTCATTGGTCTAAACAGATGGAACGCCGGAAAAAGATCTCCGACGAGAAGAAAACATTGCAAGAACTCGAAGAGAGCTCCGGCTGCAACTATCCAGGTTGTGATCACCACCCTAACGATCGAAAAAACTGGATTTCCGGGCTTGGCCCTGAAAAAGTTCACCTAAACAAGATTGTTTGGCCCGGAACACATGATTCCGGAACCCATAAGATTGGGATCAGGATGGTTTCTAGACCATTCGCCCAATGTCAATCTTTGTCCGTTTATCGACAACTTGTACTTGGTGCCCGTTTACTGGATATTCGAGTAAACGAGAACCGGAAAGTGTGTCATGGGATTTTAACCACGTATAATATTGACGTGGTTATAAATGATGTAAAAAAGTTTATTTCAGAAACAGAATCTGAAATAATTATTCTTGAGATACGTACTGAATTCGGGCATAATGATCCGCCCGAATTCGAGAAATACTTGGAGGAACAACTTGGGGAATACTTGATTCATCAGGATGATCAAGTATTCCAAAAAACAGTTGCGGAGATTTTACCCAAACGAATATTATGCGTTTGGAAGCCTCAAAAATCCGCCCAACCAAAAGCGGGTAGCCCGTTTTGGAGTTCAGGTTACTTGAAAGATAACTGGATTGATACCGATTTGCCTCATACGAAATTCGAGAGTAATATGAAGTATTTGAGCCAACAACAACCAGTGAGTTCGCGGAAATACTTTTATAGGGTGGAGAATACGGTGACGCCACAAGCTGATAACCCGGTTTTGTGTGTGAAACCAGTTACAAACCGGATCCATGGGTATGCAAGGTTGTTCATTACACAATGTTTTTCGAGAAATATTGCGGATCGGTTACAAGTATTTTCGACTGATTTTATTAACGAGGATTTTGTTGATGCTTGTGTTGGTCTTACTTGGGCAAGGATTGAAGGGAAAGCTTAGTTGTTTTTTACTCTGTCCTTCCTTGGTTAAAAAGGATCAAATCATGCATCATGCAAAGTTACATTCGTGCATATATATATATATTGTTTGTCAATGCTTGTATATGTTTATCTAAATACCTACTTTGTTGTGATTTGTATTCATTGTTTCACTTTTGTGTGTATAAAAGATTATTTCTATTTGTGTAAAGGTTGTTTAAGTTGAATCTGAAAACCGGTATGTTAATAATCTAATATATGGATTATATATATATGGTTTTGTGGCATTTGTCTTGGATAAAAAGGTGTTACCAACTACCAAGTCATGTGTATATATTAAAAATTAACAACGCTATCTTTAGTTATAAATTTAATTATTATTATTTTTTTTTTTTGAACGGCAATTTAATTATCTTTTAAAGGCTAATAATCAAAAAGAAGCTTATTGCAACATGTGTCAATGTGATTTTCCGGTATATAACCAAATGTTGTAAATACCCTTATATTAGTCAATAACTTGACATATAGTAAGTAGTTAAGGCCAAAGATTATTTCTTTTTCATATCATCTTATATCAAATACTTATTACTTCTGTAGAGATGAGATGATAATTAATCAGAGCGCCCGAGAGAGTCTTGTTTGGCTCAAGGCTTCAAGGTGTGTATGAAAATGAAATGTTAAGCCCAAATCTTGTATTGTAATGCAGCTAAGCCCTCATACCATGTATGAGCGAGATTACTAATTAAGATTTGATTCACGTACATTCACTAGACTAGTTGGATACATATATATGTAGGTCAGGTCGAGATCCTTTTTCGGAGAAGCCATGTATATTTTTGTGCTTCTTTATGGTTTAATTACTGAGTATATAGTTAGACTTGCATTCTTGTAGTTGTGTTCTTGTGTGTCTGCGTGACTCTTTTACTATCTATGATTTCCCAAAAATTACATTGATTTTGACCTTTTAATTACAAATCTTGGCTTTTAAATTAAGCCATGAAACTAACCTTTATGCACAAATCCTGCCTTTAATTTATTTGAAACTTTCAGCGAAGTATGCATACTTGAATCATCCGAAACCAACTACAGTAATACAGAAATAGTAAATGTACCGATTTATATATAACCGAACATAAATTCACTTCTAATACAGTACAGCCTTAATTAACCTTTGGATGAGTTTCTTATACATGTTTTCACCCCTTATATCCAATTCACTTCCGGTTCGATTTGGGTTGGTTTTTGGTTTTGGTTTCGGGTTTTTTTTTTCCCGCTTTTAACTTATTAAGTTATAAATTCAACATTTAATTGTTAAGGAAATAATATGATAAAGAAACTAAAATATACGGATGCTTTTTATTAACTAATTATATCTTTTATGCGCTAAAATTTATATGATTTTTTATAAACCGAATTGATTTGTTGTGCATTTTCATCTAAAACATATAATTAAAATATAAATTTTAATTAAAATATAAATTATAAACCAAATATTTTAATATATTTTAAATATAAAATAAATTAAAATATATTTGGTTCGGTTCGGTTTTTTGGCCGGTTTTTTGCATGTGAAACCGAAACCCGAACTGATCCGTTCTGTTTTTAGAAAACGAAAACCAAATCAATTGGTTTTGTTTGGTTTTCGGTTTTCTCGGGTTTTTCAGTTTTCGGTTTTCTGATTTGGTTTTGCTCACTCTTACCAAGCGGGTACAAGTTAATTAAAAAAAAGTAAATTATAATATTTTCATAATAACCAAATGGCTTAGGGCTTTCCCAGCCATATCACCGTCCTCATCCCATTTTTACTATCACATTAACATCACATCACTTTTTTTCCCCAGAAATCACCAGAACATACCCTATCAACGATAGTAAGTTAAACAAACAATCAAAGTAATCTTTAAAGCCCATTAATTAAAACCATAAAACTTAAATCAAGGTTTTAATTGCTGGTTCGACCACAAGTCCAATGGCACACTTTCACCTCCAAATTTGGTTTATTTACCAACCATTGCAATCCCTACAAACATGTTGTTTGTAACCGTCTTTTATGGTTCATTCAAAATCAAAAATGACACATTAATACACACATTTAATTAAACTAAAATGAAGAAAAAAATTTCAACAAGTAATTATCATAATTTGCATTTAACCTTAATCCTCTGCAAACATCTCCCTCTCTTTTCCGGCCATCTTTACCGCCGTGGGCCGCCGTCGCCACCTTTTTGCATGCATGGTCATTTCTTGAAAAAGATACATATAATACACGTACCCTTTACATTAATTATAGCCCAAAAGTCTCTATTTTTATAATTAAAGATTCATTGTAACAACATTTTAAGACGTACCCATATCTTTATTTTCAAGAAAGATCAATATTTGATACCCGAACCACCCGGGTGGTCTGCGGGTGGCAATGGCGGACATTGTGAAACAGATCTTAGCTAGACCTATTCAATTGGCTGACCAGATTATTAAAGAGACTGAATTTGCTTGTTCATATAGGCAAGAATGTGCTGAGATCAAAGAAAGAACCGAAAAGCTTGTTGGGTTGCTTAGGCAAGCGGCTCGGGCAAGCAATGATCTTTATGAACGGCCCACTCGCCGGATTATTGATGATACTGAACAGGTTTTAGATAAAGCGCTTATCCTTGTGATCAAATGTCGGGCTAATGGGTTAAGCCGGATCTATACATTTATCCCAAAAGGTGCGGTTAAGAAGCAATCGAATTTAATTGAGAATTCGATTGGAGACGTGTCGTGGCTTCTACGTGTGTCGACTCCTGCAAATGAACGTGATGATGAGTATGTTGGGTTGCCCCCCATTGCGGCTAATGAGCCAATATTGTGTTTAGTATGGGAACAAATCGCGATACTTTGTTGTGGGACGCTTGAGGATAGGGCGGATGCGGCTGGGTCACTTGTATCGTTGGCTCGGGATAATGATAGGTATGGGAAGTTGATTATTGAGGAAGGCGGGGTGCTCCCGCTTTTAAAACTAGCGAAAGAGGGACGAATGGAAGGTCAAGAAAGTGCAGTTAGAGCGATAGGTTTGCTTGGGCTTGACGAGACGAGTGTGGAGCAAATAATGAATGCGGGAGCTTGTCCAGTTTTCGCGAAAATATTAAAAGAAGGGCATATGAAGGTGCAAATTGTGGTGGCGTGGGCTGTGGCGCAGTTAGCTAAGGCAAATAAGCAATGTCAAGATCAGTTTTTGAAAAACAACACGATTAGGTTGCTTGTGAGTCATTTAGCGTATGAGACGATTGAAGAACATAGTAAGTACACGATTGTTAGTAAAAACAAAATGGCGTCGATTCATGCTGTTGTTATGGCCAATTCGGATCATGATCATCAAAACAAGCAAGACGATGATGATCAATGTCATGTGGCGCGTCCTGGTGGTCTAGATACAGGCGATATACATAGTGTAGTAACCATGAAATCTCCGAGCCAACCCCAACAACGACGAGAAAGGAGTAGAAGACGTGTTGCATTGCCCGGGGCAAGCATTAAAGGGAGGGAATTCGAAGATCCGGCTACAAAAATTGAAATGAAAGCGATGGCGGCGCAAGCACTTTTTCGCCTTTGTTGTGATAATTTTGCAATTTGTAAAACCATAACAGAATCAAGAGCACTTTTATGTTTCGCGGTACTCTTGGAAAAGGGAGAAGATGAAGTAAAATACAATTCGGCTAGGGCACTAATGGAAATAACGGCTGTGGCTGAACGTTATTCTGAGCTAAGACGTTCGGCGTTTAAGCCAACATCCCCAACCGCACGCGAGGTTGTGGACAAGTTGCTTAAAATAGTTAACAAAGGAGAGTCTGATCTTCTTATTCCAAGTATGCAATCAATTGGAAACTTGGCCCGAACCTTTCGGGCCACTGAAACTAGGATCATTCCTCCTTTGGTGAGGCTACTTGACGAGAGGGAGACTGATGTTTCAGCAGAGGCAGCCGTTGCACTGATCAAATTCGCATGCACAGATAATTACTTGCATGTGGACCATTGCAAGGCTATAATAGAGGCTGGAGCGCCTAAACACTTGATTCAACTAACTTATTTCGGTGAAAAAAATGCTCAGTTGCCGAGCTTGATCCTCCTTGGCTATCTCGCATTACACGTACCTGATAGTGAAACATTAGCTCAAGAAGACGTGCATATTGTGCTTCAATGGGCGTTGAAACAAGGTCATTTGATGCAACAACAAGATTATCCTTTGCTAGAACCACTTGTTTTGGAAGCCAAACAGAGATTGGAGATCTATCAATCAAGGGCATAATTTTGGATTTATATATATATACACATTTGGTTTTGGCTTTCATATCTAATTTATTCTCATTTGAACGTAAATATAGTTAGGAATACATAAATAATCGTTACATTCTTTTATTCGACCACCACAAATCCAACCTGCACGCAATACACGCATAAGTGATGTCGATAGAAATATTGCATTTTCTAGCCTTTAACTTCTGATAGATAAAAGTATAATGAATATATAGGGAACCCTTCGAGAATGTAAAACATAACCCATTTGTCCCTTTTAACTCGATGAATCAACTAATTGATCTTAACTCGATCTTAAATCATAAAAAGAAATCAACTCATTCACAATTAAATGGATCAAATCTTTTGTTGTGACGTTTGACTACATTTTTATGAAGAGGATATGATGGTTTAAAGATTCTATAAATCGAGCTTTAAACATATGAGTAAACAACCAATCCATCGATAGATGGAGTGGTACCGTCGTCATGTGACCACATGGACCCATAGATGAAGGCTGCAGGTAACAAGTTCGAAACTTGCCAAAGGCAAGTGGAGAAACTATATCTTGTGATCCATGTGTGAGAAAGTTGACTGACCGGGCATGAGTTCTATGCGGCATGCGCTCTGAGTACCAAGACGGCACATGGGACCAGAGGGTTCACACTCATTTAACCCATATGAGTAAACATGTTTTAGTCGTTGCAAACTGCAAATTAGGAGATATGTCATTACACGTACCAACTCTCATTGTCTGACTTTATTTTTAAACCCAAAACTTGGCGATAGATACGTTCCTTAATTGTACTAAAGGTCACTACTGCGTTAGATCCCCAATACCATTTGGGCCACATGGAAATAAAGATGCAAAATGATGCTATCAAGTTGGTTGACTTGTCTCGAATTCTGTATGTATATTACTCGTAAAATGGAAATATTTGGATTTAATTAGTTTTGATAAATGAGACATATCATTAGGGTAAAAGAGAATTTGATCGATGATACTTGGGGTGGATCATAATGCTAAAACTTGATTTATAGAATCAACAACAAAATCTAAAATCCAAAGGGTAATGCTCTTTAGTAGACTAGTTTTTGCCTTGTCCAACTTGATATGTTTTTATTTGGGCATGGATCGACTTATATCAGCTGGTTTTTGGTGTTCCATCATGTAAATATGCAATCTATTTGATTCTAAACCTACTTAAAATCCAACGATTTTTTTTTTTTTTTTTTTTTTTGTTGTATAACGTGTCAGCTTGATTCATACAGACATAATTCTCTAGGCTCACGAGATCTCCAATTCAAACCCGAGTAGGTTTAATATGTCTTAGAGTGATTTTCCACGTTCAAACGTTATCTACTTTTGAGCTATAATCATCTAATCATGCCTGTATATACCGCCAATGAATCCTAATGGTTTAACCCTGCAAGTTTCATTTATATGGCGTTGCAACCATTTCGGCCATATAGTGTTCATGCAGTTGGGCATTCAAGATGAAGACAAAGTTCAAAATACCCGGACCCGATGGGGAACCCGATACCCGAACCCGATTTGACCGGGGAATCCCCGAGTTGACCGGGGATGGGGACGGGGACGGGGAATCCCCGAACAGAAAAACCGGGGATGGGGGCGGGGATGGGAATACCCCCGGGTCCCCGAACCCATACCCGAAATATAAATATATATAGTTTATTACTTATATTTGTATTTAAATATATTATAATTATATTTAATAGTCATCATTGTATTTATATATCAGCCCCTGTACTTTTTAATGTTATAATTTGCAGTGCGTTGGTTTACAATGATATTAAAATTAAAAAAACAATATAACTTCACCTAAACATGTTTTGTAGTGGTGTGATTAGAGAGACACTCTAGGCTTGGCTTACTTATTAAGGGGAACCCGATTACCCGATGGGGATCCCCGATACCCGACGGGGACGGGTATGGGTATGTAACTTAGATACCCGACGGGGACGGGGACGGGGACGGGGATGGGGATTGCATGTAGAAACCGGGTACGGGGAATGGGATCCCCGACAATCCCCGCCCCATTGTCATCCCTAATTGGGAGCAGAAGAAGAGTAGTAAGGGATGGGTTGTAGATCTGCAATAAGTGCTACTCCTACAACAAGGCCAATTACACATACCACTACCAACTTTGTAACGCTCAATGCTTTCCTACTATTATGATTATTCTTTCCCCTCGCCGCCATCTCCCGATTTCTTCCACCGGCCCGGCTGTGCTGGTGCACTGTTTCTATTTTCAAAACACACAACAAATAATAGCCTGTCAATTGTCTCCATGTATTGTTTTGCAACCTAATAGTTTTAGTTTTGTAAGACCAAGATGACCTAAAATACCAAATTTGATATTTTAGCATACCTCCAATCAACATACAAATTTGGTGTAACATCAACTTTATTAAGTTTTCTTTTAGCCCTTTTATGTGCATAAATGATAGAGAATTTTCAAGGGCTCCTTCGGGAAGCAGCCCTCTCTACCTTTGGGAAGGAATAAGGTTGTCTACATCTTACCTCCCCTCAAACCCCAGCTATTGTCGAGATTGAGTATTGTTGTTGTTGTTATGTGCATAAATGATAAAATATATATAAGAGCATCGCATCCCCAATGGTGTGTATGCGGCCGAAGAGATAGCACCATGACTTTGGGAATCCCAAAATGAAAGATCGACCGAAGTGATGGGACAAAGTCACTACAATCACGGTGTGTGTTAAGTTTTTTTGTTTTTCTTTTATTGGGTATTAGTATGAAGGTAGAGTTTTTCAGTGTGATGCAGGCCTTTTTGGGTGTGATAGGACGGGATTTAGTATAGGGAATGTTTGGTGATTATTATTATTATTATTATTGATAACTAGCATGGTACCCGCGCAATGCAGCGGCAGTGTGGTGGTAGCGGTGGTTGGTAGTGGTGGTGGCGCGACGAGTGGTGACGGCGTTGGTGGTGGCAGCGGTGTTGTTATTATTGTAAAAGTAATTGATGTAAAAGAGGGTAGTGTAGTTATTTTAGGAGTTGAGGGATCTATGTTGTAAATTATTTCATTAAGGGT
>JAOEHQ010048808.1:0-10011 GCA_025447715.1 Asclepias incarnata
CCATTATAAAACAAACTTCGACATATCTTTATTAAAATAAAAAAGGATCTCAAGGTGTTGATATGTATCAAAGATTGAAGATCAAAAAAAAAAAATACTAAAACAAATTTCATCTACAAAAAATTATTACAAAAGATAAAATAAAATATATGTTGTTTCAGAATTACATCATTTTATTTTGATTTTATTTACATTCTTTACATTTAAATTACCAGTTTGTTTTTTTTTTATATTTTTAAATTTGAATTTATAAGGTTTTTTATTTGCATTTATTTAATAATTCATTTTCTTTTAAAAATGTCGTTAACCTCCCGTGTATTTGACACGGGACTAAATCTAGTAAACAAAGAAAGAGAAAGAAGAAAGAGAAAAAATGACTTGATTTGATTAGTGAAACTTTTGTTTGTAATTAGTTTGTCAACCTAGCATTTCTCAAAAGTTTTTTCTCTTTTTTCATTATCTCTCTTCATTTCATTGGTGACACATTTGTTTGTAAACCTAGCATTTAAAAAAAAAAAAAAAAAAACTAACTAAAGTATGAAAAGGAGCTTAGTTGGGAATTCCCGTTTCTTCCGTTGAAACAAAATGACAAATTTACCCGACACAATCTTCTTATAAAACACACACAGTATTAGCAGGGTTTTCAATCATCACTTCCGATTAACACATCAACCATCAACAACAATTTACTAGGTATTATTATTATTATATTTTTTTTCAATTCCTTAAATTATGTTTTTTTTCTTTCTTCATTTCATCTTCAAATTATATTATATATTTTTTATATTATTATTATTATATATTTATATGTTACTGTTATACATAATTGTCAATTGTTTTTATTATTAATAATTGACTGATTGGTGTAATGTAATTAATAGATACTTTTAATCAATACAATTGTATATGTTTATATTAGTGATGCTGTGAATTTTGAATTTACTGTATGTGAAATTATCTTATATGCATGTTTGTAAAAAAGTATTTAATTTGTGAAAAAGGTGACAGTCCCTTTAGAAAATAGATTATTATTTGTGCATCATTAAACACTTTTTTTTTTTCTTTGTATAAGAAAAAAAAACTCGTTTTTTGATGCAATTTTACG
This sequence comes from Asclepias incarnata, assembly GCA_025447715.1. NCBI lineage: Eukaryota > Viridiplantae > Streptophyta > Magnoliopsida > Gentianales > Apocynaceae > Asclepias > Asclepias incarnata. Next base: position 1,106 of record JAOEHQ010048808.1, read on the forward strand.
GATTTCGGTTAAAGAAAAAACGTTTTTAGCATACAAACAGACTGATTAATTATTAAAAAAAAAGTTTTTACCTTTAAAAGAACCTTTTTTTTTTGTTTTTTGTTTTTTTTTTTTGCAGATATAAAGAATAATAATGAAGTTGAAAAAATTGAATACTCGCCGAAATTTGATCAAAAGAACAGTTTTTGATTTAGGGGTGTTTGGATTAGGTTATATTTTTTTAAGCTTATCGGCTTTTTTCATGTTAAGCCCCAAAAGTGAGAAAAATCTAAACATCCTATAAATTTTTACATTATGGATTTTGGAAGAAAAAAAAACGTTTAGCGTATAAAAAGCCGCTGTTTTTAGAATATAAAAAGCCGCTGTTTTTTGCTATACTTTTTCAAAAATAAAACATCTTTTTTTCCAATTATAAAGAATAAAGAGCTGGTACAAATTGAAAACTCACCCAAATTTAATAGAAAGAGCACTTCAGTCTTGCACATTATGGGTTTTGCATAAAAACATTAGTCGGATATTTTTAAAATAAAAGACCTCTAATAATGATCAGTTGAAAATCGAAAGCCAATAGTAAATTATACAAGCAGGAAATTAAACTTTTTAGTGCTTTCTCACGAGTTTGATTTGATTTGATTCATGTATAGTTAGTATTTCGGAAATTTAACTACACGTGTCATGCAGAAGAGATAGGTTGATTGTGTAGCAATGGCACCTACATTTTATCTTGGTTCTGAAGCTGGCCTCAAGAAGCTTGATGAGTACCTGTTGTCTCGTAGTTACATCACCGGGTGAGCTTCTTAACGATTCTCTTCAAAGTGGATTCAGTGTTTCGTTGTTTTGGTTATACAGAAGATGAGATTGGGTTTATGTTTTTCAGGTACCAAGCCTCGAAGGATGATCTCACTGTTCATGCAGCTTTCACAAAGCCTCCGCCATCCAAGTATGTCAATGTGTCTCGTTGGTACAATCACATCACGGCTCTTCTCAGGATTTCGTAAGTTTCTTAAACTTGATCCTATCATCAACTTCATGATTGAGATACTTTAGTAGCTGATTTGGTTCTTTCTGAATCTTTTTGGTACAAAATAATGGTTTGTATTGATGATCAAGATTATAAGTTATTAAATGGTGAAATAGTTTGGTAGAGTTTCGGGTAATGAAGTACCTGTTGGTAGAGTTAAAATATACTTTGGTTGACTTTTAACTTGTTTCAATTATTTGACCCAACCGGCTAGAGATAAATATAACCCGAATCTTCCCGTATACTAGTAAACGGGTCAAAGTTGCTATCTCAGATCAATATGATTGATGTGTGGTTCTCTTTGTAGTGGTGTATCTGCTGAAGGCAGTGGTGTTGTTGTCGAGGGATCTGCTTCTTTCCCAGAGACTAATGGACATGCGTCCAAGACTAATGAACATGCTTCTGTTGCTGACACAAAGGCATGTAACTATATAATTATTTATTCAAACCGTCTCCCTGGTCGTGGTGATTAGGTGATGGGTTGTGTTTTTCTTTATCTTTTGAAAGTATGTTGTATGCTTTGTTTTTGTCTATTCCGATATGTGACGCACAAATATGTAAATTTCAGGCTGCAGCGGATGAGGATGATGATAGTGATGTAGATCTTTTCGGTGAGGAGACAGAGGAGGAAAAGAAGGCTGCCGAAGAACGTGCAGCTGCAGTGAAAGCATCTGGCAAAAAGAAAGAATGTAAGTTGTTTCCTTCTTATCACTAGAAGGGTTAGTATGTAATTTCAGTCTACAATGATCAGATGGTTATTAGCAGCGGTTGGTAACCCAAACGCTAAAAGTTGTACTTTGAGACTTGAAATCTTAATTGTTAGATAATCACCTTCAAAATGGCATGTCTAGAATGGCACGTCCAAATATCCTATAAAGTTCTAAAGCTATTCTAGCACACTGCACATATATTTTGTTTATACTTGTAAGATATATCACCAGTTTACTGAATGCGTTTTTTGTTGTTTGCGTGTGATTATATTGTCAGCTGGGAAGTCTTCGGTCCTGTTAGATGTGAAGCCTTGGGATGATGAGACAGACATGCAAAAGCTTGAGGAAGCCATCAGAAGTGTTCAAATGGAAGGCTTACACTGGGGTGCATGTATGTCAATCGTTTTCTATTGAAAAACAGCCCTGTTGGCATACATATGACGGTCATTATTTTCACCAAATTAAATTGTGTTAATATCTAGTGGTAGTGAAATGGGTGGGTTGGGTAACAGCCAAAACGGGCAATATTTACAGAACTTGGTTTGGTTGACCAAAAGATGTGTTCATCAATCTTATCGTTCTTGATGCTATCATGATCTTGTTAAGTAAAGTGTTCTGGGAGGTCTTATGCATAAAAAGTGACCCATTTGACATGTTTCGTACTCAGCTATTATTTTTAACTTTGCCCATTTGACTTTTTACATATAAAACATGACCCGAAGCAACCCATCATAAGTAAGTGGTCCAAAATTGCAGCCTCTATTAAGCAACAGTTTTGGTTTAATTCATGACGATCAGTATCTGGAATGCCGGCATTTATCTAACGGCCAATAACCTATGTTATTTTGCAGCAAAGTTGGTACCAGTTGGATATGGTATTAAGAAGCTCCAGATCATGATGACCATTGTGGATGACCTGGTTTCTGTTGATACACTGATTGAAGAAAAATTTACCACGGAGCCCATTAATGAATATGTCCAGAGCTGTGATATCGTGGCCTTCAACAAGATATGTAAGTTCCTAGAATAACCAATGCAAGAATCTCTGATTGCATATATTGTGCATTTTTTTTTATGATGATACTCTGATTGCAGAATTTCTCAACTTTGCTCATTTGCTGGGATGGAGGCAGGAAAGCCTATGGGCTCGTAGTTATATTTTGGTGGTTAGTATGGTTATGTGATCCCTATTAGTGGTTCTATTAGTGTCAAGTGTCAACTTACCATTTTTGATCTTATATCCGTTTTGTGTTGGTCGCGTGTGTGGCTGGGACTAGTATTGAAGTTAATTATGGTGGGATTTTCTCTGTTTGAAAGTGGTTTTTTCTTGTTTTATTACTTTTTATGCATAATTTTCCTATGATTATTGGCTATCTAGACGTATCCGTTAGGGATGTGCCCATGAAACTGGGTGGCACTGAATTACAATAAAAAACGAGAGAATACTGAACCCAACTTTGGTTAAGAATTTGATATCGGTCCGGTTTGGTTAGACACATTGGTATAGACACCAAACAGGAGCATAAACTGGACATGCACCACGGGCTTGTGACATTCATATTTCTTCACATTAACATGCACTATATGCAAACTTAGGGGGTGTTTAGATTAGCTTATTTTATAGGCCTATTGGATTTTCTAAACTCCCAAAAATTCATTTTTCAGGTTTATTAGTAGGGCTGGCTCAACCTTTTTGGTTGCTTTAGATGGGATCAATTTTAGAGGGCTTTTTTTAAAAGTGTATAACAAAAACTCTCCTCTCTTATTCGGGCTTGGAACGGCAAAAATAAACTAAAAATCTTATAAATGTCGGAGTTAAAATTATTATTTTTATCTATTTTTTATTATATGTATAAAGAACGTTTAAATTTTTTATGTAAAGTTTATTTATTAGTTTTTTTAGAAGCAAACTCTTTAATCAAATCATCATAATCAATTTCATAAGATAATTTTTTTTTCAATTGACAAAATAGTTAACTTATTTAATCTTTCTTGTAATATTGTAGACAGTAAATAACTTTCTATGAGTTTTAGTTTATATAAACTTCTTTTGGCGGCATCAATGTTGACTGACATAGTTAACATAACACTTTATAAATAATATATGCATTTAGAAAGGTATTAAACTTTTGAATATAATTCAAAATGTTAATAGGTGTGTTACTTTTTAGATGGATAATATAATATATTTTAAAATGTTTAGTTTTTGAAATAAATCAAGACCCTTAATATCTAAACAATCATCATATTTTAAAAAAAATTTCAAGATTAATACAATACTTTTTTAAACTTTTAACATCAAAAGATTTTAATTTTTTAATAATAAATGAAAAACCAAAAATATTTGTACATAAAGGGAACAACTGTTTTTTTAGGTGTTCTAGTTTGAACAAGTCCAAATAACTAAGCCGTAAAAAAAACTCAATAATATTCTCAGCCCAATAACACTGAAATATGAGGGCCCTAACTATTTGGGGAGTCTTAGACTACCGCTTAACCAACACTACTATTGAGCCGCCTGTGCTTATAAGCTCATCAAGTTGAGCTTATTGCTTTTTAAAGCCACAAGCTCAAATAAATAAGCTCAAGTGAATAAATAAATGCATCTACAAACGAATAAATGGGAAGGGATTCCTATTGAGGTTACGTGGGGAGATTCTAGCCTTTTGCTCTAAATTACACGACCTAACCAGTATTTTGGACACTTATCCAGTTATCCCTGTATACTATTCTTGGCATAATTGATGTATTGTGATAATGAACAAAGAAGACCCATGAAGATCTAACCCGACCCATTTCACTCGTACATTTTTTGTGTTAAGTAGATTTGGATCTACGTGATTCCAAATCCTAGATTCGTCATTACTTTCTTAACCTGATGTGAGTATCACATGAGTAAACTTAACATATAAAAATTCATGTTGTTAGTGGAGAGACTTGAACTTAAGACCTTGGGTTTCAGGTAAAACCTCTCCTTGGCTCACCTTAAGGCACACCAGTAGCCAGCCCCTCCATTTTGTTATGTCCCGAAAGGGTTGCAATCAAATGAAAATAAAAAAATATTGAAAACCAAATGACAAATCTTATCTTTTGGATCAACATTCATCTAAGGTTAAAGATTAAAAGAAATACATACACATTGAAGGGTCACCATTGCCGATCATCTTCATCGCTGCCAATCACCACCGTTCTTCCTCGTCGCCACCACCACCATTCTTCCCCGCCACCACCACCACCACCACCGTTCTTCCCTGCCACCACCGCCGTCATCCTTTTCTGATGATGATACGGTATGGGCTCCGCCTTAAGGATATTCATACAGGAGAGATAGAAGGGGCGATTGGTGATAGGGGTAATCGGTGATGACAGTGATCTACGGTAAAACCATTGTTAGCACTTTCATTTCTGATACTTGGTAGAACCAATCCGACCTAGAATCTCCCATCTCGAAATGGTCACTAGTCACTACAACCAACCTAACATGGCACGCAAATCACTAGTTCCTTGTCGAATTTGTTGTATGAGATCCAAAACCAGCCTTTTATAGACTCAACAAGACTTTTCATATAAAATAGCTGAGGATGACAATCATATACGAGCAACACTCGCACCAAATAGCACAAACTAATCAGCGAAAACATGATTTGTATTTCAATACAAGTTTTTCTTGGTTTTTTGACAATGACCTTCATGTTAAGTTGTTAACTTTGCAAATGCATTTCATAGTGAGACCTTGTAAATGCAATAAAAAGGAAACCCTCAGAAAATAACTTCATAAAAGGCCTAACACATAAAAGCTTAAATGAATCACATTTTGACTCTAATTTCATGTATTTAGAATCTCATAAGTAAAACATTAATAAAAATCTTCAAACATGTTTCACAGAAGACGAGGAGGACAAAAATAAAGGCTCTTTCTAGTACCAAACAACTTGCCAAATTCAGCAGATTTGCCGCTTGTGTTACGCTATAATCTACTTGGTCTTTTTTGCAGCCAACTGACTCTCAGGCTGCACAAGCACAATCCACGAATGGTTGGAGTAGTTAGCAAAATACTTGATGTCAAGTACCTGTAATAAATAAGATGAAGTAAAGATAAATTAAAACCATAACCTACCTCTTTCTTGACGGGTTCTTCCTTCTCGGATAAAGTCAGCTCAATATGACAAGGAGAAGACATGTAAGCTGCAAAATAAAACATATTACATATTAGACAGACACATTGGCCCATAGTCATCATAGGCAAATTGATCATGTAGATTTAGGCCCAGAAACAGCATTTATTTTGGTGGAGTAAATAATCGTCGTCTAACGAATTATTTACTCTTAAGCAGTACTGATGAAAATGCCATCCAAAGCAGATTTCAAGTTCTTACTTATGAGGAGAGCCTCATGCATAAAGGTGGGCAGGATGTGCGGTTTAGGTAATGGGTCAAAAAAGTTCGAGTTGTCGTTGGTCCTCTGTCAACACGGTTTGAAAAAAGTCGGTAAGGTTCAGTTTATATAGCGCAACAACATTAGTGGATAATGTATAATTAAAAACAATATTAATACAGCAGCTATGAATCTTTAATTAAAACTGATTTAGCAAATCCTATATGGACTAAGAATAGAGTTTGGGTGACTTTTAACCCATTTGACATGTTCTCCTTTTGCCCATTTTTTAATTGACCCACTTGATATAAAACACAAACCGAATTAACCCACGCCTATATAAATGGGCTGAAATGCCACTTGTATTTGCGGAGATAGAATATTTATGGGACGATGACTCACGGTTGATTCTTCCATGAGCACGATAAGTACGGCGTCTCTGCTTTTGTGCTTGGTTGACCTGGATGTGAGAGATGTGAAGGGCATCTACATCCAACCCCTTAACCTAATAAAGTATTAAACCACAATAGAATATTTTTATCAGGATAAACTTATCAATGACAAAAGGGGGCATGTATGTATGTATGAAACCTAAATCATTACTTCTGCGTTACTCTCAGCGTTCTTGAGCAAGTCCAGAATAAACTTTGCAGATTTAGCAGGCCAACGTCCCTGTCCATTCGAATGGCGATTCTTTGCCTGTGCAGTACGTCCAACTCCACGACAGAAACGTGTGAATGGGATAGCTTGTTTATGGGCAAGAACATCTTCCAAGTAGCTCTTAGCCTTAATCAAAGACATCTTACGTAAAGCATGTGCAGTCTCTCTAGTGTTCTATAACGAAACATTAAAAAAGAATATTAGCAAAAGAACATAATTAAATAAATATAACATCTTGAACAATAAAATATACACCAACGTAAAATTAATCTCTACTGTTACAAAAGCATCTATCTGATTCCAGCCCTTGGTTCATATCTCTTGACCTAAGCTCAACCTTTTTTCCATATTCATCTAACCGAACACTCCTTAATTTACACCATATATAAACAAACACACCTCACACTAAAGTACTCCACACTTTTCTAGTGGCACATTAAGCAGTTACATTTCTAATCGAGCAATGAGCACAACTAACATTACAAAGCTGTAGTAAACAACCGTATTAGTTATTAGTCGGATAAAAAGCCTTCATCATTACCCTTGATAAAAATACAAGTTTGATTTATAAAACACAACACACACCCACAAACAAACAAAACATCTTAACTATAATTCAACAATATCGTAAGGCAGCCCGCTAAGTCAAAACCATATGCTTTGATATATAATCAACTATACATACATTTTAACTTCTATAAAACCTAATAAAATAAATACTAAACTTCTATTTATCTTTGTAAAATTCACATTTGTTTCAAGGAAAAAAAATGCTTAACTAAATTGGACTTAAAGACAAATAAAGCAACCAAAACACACTTACATACATACCCAATTTGCATACATATATATAAAAAATAAAATATATAAAAATATAAATGTTAATAATAAGTAACACAAAATTCAGCATACCTTAAAATGACACCTGAGATCTGAACCCCTAGCTTTGCAAGCTGATTACCATCAAAAAATAAACACAAAAATTATTTAACATTTATATAAATCCTAACAATCAACAAGATAAAACATGTAAAAAACGCATATATAACAAATAAAAACATGTTACATTTTGTGGGGTTTTCAGGTTCCTTTGAATACTTCACCTGAAATATATAAACATAAAGAAAAATATTAACTTTATACATCAATATCAATGTATACACACACACACACACATATACACACACACATATATATGTATACATACATACATATAGATAGATAGATAGATAAAGTTTTATGAGTGTATGAAGTTTGTTAGTGCTAAAGATGGAAGGTGAAGACTGACCATGGCAGCAGATGATTAGCAGGTGCAAATGGCGCTGAATGAAAGTGGGTGTGTGTTTTTTACAGAGGATCCAAGTCGAGGGTGACTAGGGTTTCTGACTATAATCCCTGGGTTTGGGTTTGGGTTTGGGTTTGGGTTGGGCTTTGTGATGAAATAGTTGTCTCCTAAATTGGACTTTACTAATGTTTAGTTGGGCTTCATAGAATGGAAGTAGTAATCCAGTTTTATAATTTGTGCCGCTACATACTTTAACATTCCTAAATGCATTCAAAATGAGAAACTTAACGCGTTTAAATTTAACTAGAAGGAACCTGCGCAAAGTGGCGGTGGTGGTGTGGTGGGGACGGCGGCAACTGGTGGTGGTGGTGGCAATGACGGGAGGTGGCGGCGACGACTGGCGGTGACGGTATTGACGGTAGTAGCGGCGGTGGCGACTGGCAATGGCGACGGGTGGTGGCGGCGACGACTGGCAGTGGCGACGGTAGTGGCGGCGGCGGTGAGTAGTGTAGGTTATTGATGTAAAAGTGGGTAGTGTAGTTATTTTAGGAGTTGAGAAATAGTTTTTGTAAATTGTTTCATTAAGGGTATTTTAAGTATATGAGTTAATTAGAAAAAGATAGCTTTTGAAACTGAGGGATAATTTGGGTATTTTAAAGATAAAAAGTTGAAAAAGGGAAGTTAGTTTGTTTTATAAGGGAGTAAAGATAGGAGTAAGTGAGTAACTTGTTAATGACTAAAGAAAAAATTTTAATTTACAACAATAATAGTTTTATTTCAACTAGGTAGTTCAAATTGCCCCGCGTTGCGGGGCGTAATTATCGTTTTTTTCGCGTTTTGTTCTTTAAAGACAATA
>JAOEHQ010048809.1:0-10010 GCA_025447715.1 Asclepias incarnata
ACTTGGCTAAAGTTAAGTGCTTTTACCATTTTGAATAAAAGTTAAGTGATTAAAACAATTATGGTTACAAAGTTAGGGGATTAAATCATTCATAATAAAACTTAGATGGTTAAAACAATTAGGCCTCTCCCTATCCTGACGCCGTCATCCCCTCGTCTTGACTGTCATATCAGCTTTCTCTCTCCAAAACACACCCAAGAACTACCCCCTCCCTATCATACCCCATTCATCATCTCATCCCCAATAAAATAATAATAATAATAAACACTCACGTATCTCGTCCAAGCATTTCTCACATTCGACGATCTTCGACGACGACTTGATACGACGAGTCTGTACCAATGGGAGTATCTCACGATGACCACGATGGGATGATGATGACCTTGCATAGGGACCGGCCTTATCAATAATAATTGTATCTTACAAATATTTTCAACCCTCATGTACATAATTTTATTTATGTACTAGAAGAAAAAGGTAATTGTATAAAGATATATATAATTAATCCGTGGATCGTACGAGTATTAAGACTAACTTGTAAATATGTGTAGAATTTATGAGATTTATATAGTTGCGTTTCAAAATTAGAGGGGTACCCGCGTAATGTGGCGGCGGTGACGGCGCTGAATAATGTAGATAATTGATGTAAAGGTAATTGATGTAAAGAGGGGTAGTATAGCTATTTTAGGATATATGGTATAAATATGTAAGAGAAGTAATATGAACATTTCAAAATCTAAATTTTAAGATATCTCAAAAATAGCCAAGCACAGCATTTCGAAAAATTATACATCTAGGTAAATATGCTCTGATTGCTCTCTCTTTTTATTCCCTTCGGGTTTGGCCGAATCTAATTTAGAACTTTATGCAATAAAGACTCGTAGCCCAAAACCATATTAATTTTTGATATAATTAATAAAATATTTTTGGTGTTAGAATAAGCTTAGGTGTTTGTATTTTAATTATGGGCCTGGGCCAACAATGAGTGTAAGCATGACCCTATTAAATACAGATATAAGCAGTAGTAGCAGTCATCTGGACATGCATCTGTATATTCTGCAAAATCTACAAATAATTAACAGAAAGTTTTGAAAGCTGCACAGAAATATGCTTGGAATTTTAATAAGAGACACACATGATTCGTGAAACCCACTTTATGAGTCTCTGCAACCATCCTGACCATATTAACTAAAACACCATAAACCCAAGTTTCAAACAAGTCTATGTGTTACTGTTTTCCTACAAGGGTACATATATGAATATCATTCATATAAAACCATATCCTTGAATAAGATATAAATGAGTAGAAACAGCTATTCAATTCTCTAGCATGCCAAAAAGAAGCAGCTCCACCTGCACAGGGTGTAAAAAGGGTCGGATTTAACAGCAGTAGTATCCTCTGATGCTGCTTCTGGAGAGTGGAGACCCAAATTTAGACCCAGATCAAATCATTTCACATCATAAGTTGGTACTTGGGTTCAACTGATAGTCTATGCCGACCACATGTAAGGACTTAGGGGTGTAAAAACAAAAGTGTATAGCCGAAAAACGGGACCGAAATGCTTGATCCAAAAAAAAAAAAAAAACCCGAAAAACTGGTGTACTATGGTTCGGTTACGGTTTTTAATTTTCAGTACCCATGGTTAACCGAATTGAATTTGATGTATGCATACATATGTATACGGACACATATATGTATTGAGGGGAAATATTAGTTACATATTCATTTAGCTAATTGTCTACATTTATTGTTTAAAATTATAACAATTTTACTTAATTTTTTTCAAAATCTATGATTATATTCAAATATTTTATGATCAATTTTTTGTACATATTTTTTAGTTACTTGTTAATTTTGTTTCAAATAAATATCACAAATATTCGTGATATTATATTAAGAAACATGTTAACAGGTAATTTATCACAGTATTTACAGTTATAAACTTGCATTGTATAAAAATACTATGACAAAAAATCAAAGTTAAGATGTGAGTCGGTTTTCATCCAAGTTGGATGTGAAATAGCATCATATTCATTTTCCCATATATATATATATATATACACACACACACACACTAGACAGAAGCCCCCGCGCGATGCGGCGACGATGGTGGTAGCAGTGGTGGTGGTAGCGGTGGCGGTGTAGTAATGGCTTCATTAAGGGTATTATAGGTATAATAGGTGGAGATATTTAAATTAGTTAATAAATGATAAGAGTAATTTAGGAAGTTCAGTAGTTTTTTTTTTTTAGAAAAGGGGGAGGGGGTTCCTCCTTTAATAAGGAGTATTATATATAGAGAGAGAGTGTGTTCCAATCACACTTTTTGTTTTTTGCATTATAAGTCCGTAAAACTAACATAATGTATAACTAATTATCATTATTTAATTGTTTAACAACACATTGATCCGTCAAAATCAAGCAAATCACACTTTTTTGTTTTTTCATCCATTTTGGATGCATATTCATCAAAATGGATGCATAAAATAAAAATGTGATTTCGTCAGTTTTAACGGATCAATGTGTTGTTAAACACTTAAATAGTGATAATTAGTTATACACTATGTTAGTTTTATGGACTTATAATGTATCAAAATGAAATTTTTGAGTGTTCTCACGATGCTCTCAATTTAAGGGTGTTCTCACTGGAAAGTCGCCATATATATATATATATATATATATATACAAAAATAAATATAAGGTTGTCCTACATCTAAGGGTGGAGGGAATGGGTATATCCCATCTCTCATCTCTCACCTTTTTCTCTCTTCCACATCATCCATCTTTCTCCATCTCATTTTACACGTAATGGTCATCTTTTTTCATCTCTCATCTCTCACTTTTTTTTATTTCATTAAATATAAGGAATGGTTCCTGTTACTTTTTGCTTGTAGCCCAACTTTTTGCAAGATGAATTTCGTGACCCACATGCCATTTTTCATCCCACTTTTTGCATCTTTCTCCATCTCTCATGGGAGGGGATGGTGTAGCATGTGGTACCACGTGGTACCACACCTCCATCTTGCACCACTCCTTCCTCTCTTAAAATAAAATTTTACAATTAAAAAGTGGGCAATAAAGAAAGTTTCAACTTTGAAAGGATTTTGGTCAAACAGGGTGGGGATAGGGTTGGTAAGTTGTTGAGTTGACCTATTGAATAAATTATATATTTTTTAAAAAAGATCTTTTGCTTGGTGGATTTGTTAACTCAAATCGTCAATCCGAACCCAATCTGAAAAATATCAAGTAAGTTGGTGAGTTAATAGGTTAAAAATATACAATCCTAACACAATGAATCAAAAGCTTATAAATTAATCACTACTAAAGCATATATTCTCTGTACGTGTTATTAATATTAGTAGTAATATTAATTTTAATACGATAAAAGAAGTGCTTACAAATTACACTAAAGGTGTATTTAATAAGAGAGAATCATAAAAAATGAAAACGTAATAGAGAATGAAAATAATGGGAAAGAGAATGGGTATTTAGAAAGAAAATATATTATATTGTTTGATATAAACAGAGAATAAGCGTAAGAGAATTACAAAAATATGAATAAAAGTAATAAAAAAATAATAATTTTTTTTTGCAAATTAATTACTTTATCATTTAATAATTAATTAATATTAATAGATAAAACCATCAAAACTTAAAAATAAAAAATAAGAACATTTAGGGCGCGTTTAGTTGGAGAAAATACCCCATGTTTTTCATTTTTGTTTTTAAAAAACATGAAAAATAGAATACGCGATCAAATTAAAATTTTCCAGAAAAATTTTCCAAGAAAAATAGAAAACACCATTTTTCATTTTATAACATGAATTTGGAAAATAATATTTTGATATTTTTCATTTTTCATTTCCATTTTTCATCTCCCCCTTGCCTTTCTCCAATATGTATTCTAGTTTTTTAAAATATAAAATGAAATTAACATTTTCTAATTTTGAACATTTTTTCATAGTTTTCATTTGTTTTTCAGAAATTGAAAACTCCTTTCATTTTCTAAAACATTGGAAATGAAAAACTAAAAAACATTTTCTACAACTAAACACGCCATTATATTCTCACAATTCTCTCCAATTTGTAGAGAATGGGGAGAATGGAAATCATTCCCCCTTTTCTTTTCTCATTTCCATTCTCTCCTACCAAATACCCCATAAAACTAGATATTTACCCTACGTTGCGATTTAAAGTATATATTTTATTTACCTTATAAGCATGATAATTTTATGTTGTTAAACTTAAAACCTAATGTTCTGGTTCAAATAAAACAAATATTAAATTAAAATAAACAAAACTATTCTTTTTTGTTAACTAAAAATCGTGGTGCATCATGAAAATCTTCGTGCATCAGTGTACATACTTGTGCTCTATGAATCTTTGTGCATCAAATTTATCATAATTCAATGGTCAAGATCTTATCTTCTTTGTTGTACTTTAATACTTATTTTATAATAACCAACCCCTATATTAATACCAGTAACGACACTTTCATAAGAATGATATAATGTGTTACGAAAATAATATGTTTCATTAATACAAAAAAATTCATATGACAGTGATATGTTATTATCAAAAATAACTACACTTGGATAACAACGATATAATGTGTTACGAACATTATTTGTAACAATAATAAAAATAACATATGACAATAATAAGAACAACAACAAAGTATAAAACGAAAAACTAAAAGAAAAGAAGCATAACATAACATGTAGCAATAATAACAAAAAAAATATATGACAATGAAATCGGAAAATAAAAGCTTTCATGGTCGACACAACCTTTAATTATATGAAAATAATTAATTAATCTAGTTAATTAAAAATATGAACATTCTAATTAATCTAGATTAAATCGATAAGCTAATAAATTAAACTAACTTAATTTATCTAAGCAATAATTAATCATATTAATTATAAATGACTAATCCAATTAATTATAAATGCACGGAAGCCAATTAATAAAACAATTAAACAATTTAATTCCCTAAGCCAAGATCTTACATACATGCAATATAATCAATTAATCGAAAAGAACAACTAACATTGTTTGGCATAGAGGGTGAAAGGTGTAAATTCTATCACATACTAGAGCCCAAGTAGAACTCCTCACTAGTTTCGTACACACGAGTACTTCACCAGTACTATCTAGGTGCTAGCCACAATTCGAACCAAATTGAAATTTTCATCCAAGTCAAGAGAGAGGAGAGAAGAAATTTTGGTGCTTACTCTAAAGAAGAAAATAGACCTATATTTATAAAAATAAAAAAATAAAAAGCCTAAACTTCTTTACATGGAGCAATGTGGGACAAGAAAAAAATCCTACCTTTTCTACCCCTTTTTCTCCCCTTCTCGCCGCCCTACTTTTGGGGCCCATGTTGGCCCATGGTGCTTTGGTGCCCGACCCGGTTTTGATCCGTTTCTCGGTTTTGGTCCGATCGTTATTTCTAGTATATTTTAGGTAGGTTTTCAATTTTTTCAAGTTCAACTAGTGTCTCATTACTCTTTGTGTGTGACCCTAATGGTTCATAGATAAATGGCCGTATATTAATGTTGAGATATTCATACAATTGCAACATATATATATATATATATATATATATATATTAGTTTTATGTGTAAAGAAATTAAAAATTAAACTTGTTCCTTTAGATTCATTCGGTCTCTTCAATGATAGCAGTGAGAGACATATATCATAAACGTATTGGTAAAAATCTAATATCTCCTTTGATGTTATATATAATATATGTTAAAAAAAACCTATTTATTCTAACCCGTAAGACATGTTAAATTAATTAATAAAAATTAACAATATATCCATGTTTCTAACTTATAACTTAATATTACCTACTATTTAATAATTATAAATCTACTAACCTAACTAAATGTGGTTGGAAATTTTAAAACAACACATTTCACAATCATGCCATTACCAATAATATATTGCTATTTATGTTTTTATATAAGATAAATGTTTCATTACATTTGATTTACTATTATCAACGTTATTAGAGAATCAAGCAAAACATTTGATTGATTATTTTATGTGTTTGGTAGGTTGTAATTTTTTTAAGCGATATGTATTTATTTTTTAAATATTTAATATTTATTTTTGGGTTGTCAAATTAAAAATAGAGGTTCAGATGGTTGAATTGTAAAATTATTTAGATTTTCATTAAAACTAAAAATAGGAATAGTGGTAGAAATAGATAATTATGATAACATTGAATATAATAAGATTTTTAATATAAGAGTTTTAATTATATTATGTATCTATATCTATATATTAATTAGTTAACACTTTTAATTATTTATTTATGGTATATGAAAAGCAGAATTCTTGAACAAAAATTTAAAAGACACGTGTTCTTAAATAAAACGTTACTTGTCGATTAAAAATTGCTTCAATCCTGATAGATAGATAGATACACACATTTGTATATAACAAGTACTTCTTTCAATACATCTTTAGTTCATAAATCTTGACATCTCCCTGGCTTCACATAAAATCCTCGTTTATGTTTTCTTGTTGATTTTGGTTGGTTTTGTCATAACATATTTCCCCGGCCAAAACGTGATTTTCAAAAATATTTAGATCTCGCAATACAGATAGTGGAAGACCACCCGGAACTTGCTAGTAATGGGAACGTACTTCGAATTTTGGCTGGAAAGTTGGATGAATATTGGGTACTAGAACCAAATATAATACAGAGAACCTTGATATATTTTGGTAAACATCTATTATTTATATATTACTTCCGAAAGTATCAGTTTTAGGGTATAATTTATATGCTTTTAGTAACACTTAAGTTAGGTGCTTTTAAAAATAAATAAAGGACTATATGTGTGTTTAAAATAATTGGAGGATAAAAAATATAAATTTGTTTTATAAATTTGTCTTAATAGCACCTAAATTAGATGCTACTAGAAGCATATATGTTATCTTTTTTGATGTGATCATTTTGTTATGGTAAACATCTATTATTTATTTATTTATTACTTCTGAAATTATTAGTTTTTGGGTGATGTATTCTCATTTTCATTTCTTTAGGGGTACGATCTATAGAAGAATGTAAAGCATTGGAATTACTGAAAATCATCTTGGAGAATATCGCAAAAAAGCCTAAGTATGAAATTGATGAAATACTCAAAGGGCCGAAAGATGCGCAAGTCACAAAGCCATACTCTGGAACGGTAGATCAATCTCTAGAACTAATAGAGCAAGATGCCAAGCTGCATTTTGTTACGAAGGATGAAGCTCAAAAACTAGAGAAAGTTATTTCTGAAAGTATCGCCATATTCCAAGTTAAAACCCCTGCCGCAAAGGAAACACACTCATCACAAGTCCTTTTTATTGCTGCAGAAAGGGGGAATACTAGATTTATAATTGAGATCCTATACGCCGATATCCTGATTTAATATGGAGCGTAAATGATAACAACCAAAGTATATTTCACGTTGCTGTCAAACATCGTCACGTGGATATCTACAACCTATTGCACGAGATAGGCGCCATGAAGGATATGATAACTAGTCTCGTAGATGATCGTGGGAACAATATGTTGCATTTAGCGGCGAAGAGCGTGAATCAAACGCGGCTTAGAGATGTGCCAGTAGGTGCTGTTTGGATGCAACGAGAACTATTGTGGTTCAAGGTACATATATTCCTCTATGAGCGTTCCAGTATAGTATACCACTAATTTTTCTTATTTCTTTGATTATTAATATAACCATATACTCAGTAGTTGAAGCCTTGAAGGTATGTAATCTAGTTTGTTTGTGTTGTAGGAAATAGAGGGTATCATCCATCCTTCTTATAGACAACAGAAGAACGAAGATGGTTTAACACCGGATCAGTTATTTTTAAAGAAGCACAAAGATCTCGCTGCTGAAGGTGAAAAATGGACGAAAGACTTGGGTGGCCAATGTATGGTGGTCGCAGCACTTATTGCCACCATGGTCTTTACTGCAGCTTATACAGTTCCGGGTGGATATGACCAAGCCACTGGTTTCCCTATCTTCCATTGGAAATCTACTTTTCTAATTTTTGTTGTGGCGGATGCCATTTCTCTATTCTCCTCCACAGCTTCAATCCTTTTCGTGTTCTTCTTTGTCTTCCTCGAGTCTCATCACACCATAATTCATCTCGTCAAATTATTTAAACGTTTGACAATAGGTCTAGAACTTCTTTTCCTATCAATAACATCTATGATCATCGCATTTTGTGTAAGCCTTTTCTTACTTTACCACAAGGGTCGTATATTATGGATTCCAGTTCTTATTACCATCTTAGCTTTCTTTCCATTCCTTCTATGTTATGAGAGAATTTATTATTTCATTATCTTCTCATCAAATGCTCGTCGTCGTCTCTTTAAGCGTAAGAAACAATATTTTCTATATTATCAAAACCCTCCGGTCTAAATTAATAAGCATTGTAATTTCTTTCGATCGAAATTGTTCGGTTTTAATTAGACGTGCTTGGTAAAATAGTATGTAAATTACATGTGGATTTTATATACTCTTCCAAAGACGAATACATCTTCTAGCATTGTGTTATATATATACTAGATTTAGATCCTATGTAAAACGCGGGTCTGTTGAATAAATTTGTTTTCGTATATCCGATATATAAGGTGAAATAATTGACATTGGAGTAAAATGTATTTATTTTTATAACCAGATTTGTATATAACTTTAAAAGTATATATATTCAAATTTTGATAATCCCATCCATTTTTTTTTTCAAACTATCTAACATTTTTCAGTATATATATATATATATAGAGGCTGGTTATTGTAAAACAAGTATTAAAGTAAAATAAATAGGATAAAATCTTGACCATTAGATCATGATAAAAACTGATACACGAAGATTCATATAATACAAGTATATACACTGATGCACAAAGATTTTCATGATGCACAACGATTTTCAGTTAAAAAAAAAAGATTGTTTTATTTGTTTTACTTTAATACTTGTTTTATTTGAACCATAAACTATATATATATTATGTAATATGTATTATCTACATTACTATATAAAGCATCAACCCCTCCCTCCTTTTCTCAAATTATAACTTTGAACTACCCAAAATACTCTTCTCCTTTATTTATTATTTTAAAATCTCCACTTGATATACCTATAATACCCTTAATGAAATTAATTTACAACATTTATCCCTTAACTCTTAAAATAACTACATTATCCCTTTTACATCAATAACATTTACATCAATAGCTTACACTACGTGCCGCCGCCACCACCACCACCAGTCGCCACCACCACCACCACCCGTCACCGCCACCACCACACCGTCACTACCACCATCACCGTCGTATCGCGCGGACATTCGTCTGGTATATATAGAGAGATGATCAGCATTTTAGTTGAAATCCTCATTTTACTTTAATTCCACACTCATTTTACTTCCAACTTTTATCTAAGTTTTATTTAATTTCAAATTTAACCCTCGACTTTTTGTAAAATACTAAAACTACAATAAATGTTAGGAAGGAAACAATGCATGAAAAAATACAAGGGCTTTTGAAACAACAGTACCATCATCATATTTACATATCTGGTGCATGCACTGAGATTGATCGATCCAGGTTAATCATTCATCATATATATATAACTTAATTTGCCGTACGTTTGATTTATATATATATCTTTGTACGTACGTACGGATGTTCTTACACCCAATATCGTCTTTCACGGGTTATGGGACCCAATACCGTCTTCGACGGTGTATGGGGAAGGTGGGATGTAGGCAATAAATGTACTTAGTAGTAGTTACATTTAGGTGGTTATAAATATTGGACATGTATAAGTTTCTGAAATCAATCAAGGTAATATGCTTCATATTACAAACCGGCCAGTGTTGTCTTTTCGATCGGTGTTGAATTACACCCAATACTGTCTTCCACGGGTTATGGGACCCAATACCGTCTTCGACGGTGTATGGGGAAGGTGGGATGTAGACAATCTTACCCCTACCTAAGGT
>JAOEHQ010048810.1:0-10010 GCA_025447715.1 Asclepias incarnata
TTTGGAAAACTATGATTTGATCGCGTTTTCTGTTTTCCATGTTTTCTTAGAAAACAAAAATAAAAAACAAGGGGTGTCTTCCCTAACTAAACGCCCCCTTAATCGCTAGATAAGAAAAGTTTTTTTTTTCTTCCAAAAGGCAACTATTCCTTCTATTACTTCTACTCCTAAACTTTCCAAAAAATTCCAAAATGCACCAATGCCATTATTGAACCCAGAACTTCCCCCAAATGTGAAGAGCCTCTACCACCCAGCTAAAGTTGGAATGGGGCTAGGTTAGAAAACTTAATAACTAAGTCGTATCGTTGTCGACCATAATTATTGGAACGGGCCCACAATCTAATGTGTAGTAACTCTACCCCTGATAGATACAGTTCATGACAAACGATTAGCGTGCCTATAAAAATAAGCCTAAATAGGCGCCTAACAAGAAGTGTGATTAGAAAAAAAAAAATATCTAAACCAAATGTAAAACGTGAATGGAGTAATCTTGTTTTTAGTATATGTATCATAATTCATACGGAGTACATCATTTTTCTTAATGAATATAGAAACTAGGCAAAAAGATGATGAAAAATACATACCATTAGGATCTGAAGCAGAGAACCCACCCGGCAAACAACATCATTATAATAACCATGAAATGATCAAAATAAACAAATTAAAACCAGAAACCTTCCAAAAATAGTAAATTTTTATTTGATCTGTGAAATTTTAAATGCTTACCGTAGATGAAATTCTTGGCAGGCTGAAAATGGAAAGCAGTTCTTTCCCATTTCAAGCGATCATATTGCGAGTGCTGCGCGGAAGGTTTCTCCGTCACCGGTGCTGAATTGCTGACTGTGGCACTGGAATTTTGTTGGCTGATGACAAGGAGTACAAAAGCAGAAACAAAAAACAGAGAAACTAATGTGATAACAGACAGAACCCTGATGAACAACTGCTTTCTAATGGCAGCTGGTGGTGGTGGTTTGGTCTGGTCTAGTAATGGAGTGACATGAGTGTGGTTGGGTGAATGCTCAAGGTCACTAAAGGGTTCGGACTGTTGGATTGTTTTCATGGTTTGAGGGAAATGATGGTGAGTGAGTGACTCAGTGGCTCTGTTTATCTCCTCACTAGAGTTGGCTAGGTACACACTAAAATAAATAAGTAGATATTTTGGGTAAATAATGATATTGTTGGATTTTTTTAATGATTAAAATCTAACCTTTATCTATAAATCAAACTAGATTTTTGTAAGAGTAATAAACTAATAATGAATTAATGATGGCTGTTGATTTAGAGTTATTTGTTGATTAAGTGTGAATATGAAATGCACTAAAAGACATGTGACAAAATATGAAAATAATGTAAACAAAACGACGGTCCATATTAAGCCGTGGGTGTTAACAAATTGACGGTCCATATTAATTCTTGCATGGAGAAAGCTAAGGCTATCCGGAGTGGGGCGTCCATTGGAAGCCTTCCATGGGGCGTCTTACGACACATGGCGCCTAGTCATCCAAGGGGCGTTCCCTTACTTTTTGTTGGAGTAAGGCATCCATTGGAAGCCCCCTTGAGGACCCATTACATATTAATATAATAATATTACTATGGTAAAATACAAAAACAAAAAAAATGAAAAGATGAAAAGCTATTGGGGGACAGTCAAAAAGCAGCAGAAAAGCTGCAAAAAGCAAAAAAAAATACAGAGCAACATAGCGTTTTATATCCGACGAGAGGAAGGTCAAAATAGTGGGGGACGCCGCCCGGGGCGGTGTAGGGGGCGTTCCCTATGCGTCCTTCAGGCGTTCTCCTACTAACCGACGCTCAAAAACGCTTTGCTCCGGACAGTCTAAGGACCGGTTGGTTCCCCGAACATATAAGAATTTAATAAAATGAAATTTGTATAAAAATTTTTTATCATGTTAGGTTAACATAAAAAATTTTAAATTCCGTTCTTTTAAATTTCCATATATTTTAAAAATCAAACGGCCTCTTAAATTCCAAATTGAAGAAAACTCATTGTAAAGTGGTTTTTTTTTCCTTTCTTTTTATGTCTTATTGGCATGATGGTCTTGCACTTCATTTTAGCTAGGAAATGGAGAGGACAATGAAAGGCAACACGAAGTACAAGAAGGAAGGTAGATATTAGGGGGTTCGCAGTGGAGCGGTATAAGGCACGGTATCATCCCATACCGCGCGGTAACACCGTCGCCGACCACAAGGTATGAGGCGTTGTATGGGGAACACGGTATCAATTGCCGCACAAGATGGAAGGAAAAAAAGAGACGTTAGTGTACCGTTGCCAATGAAATTATAGTGTGGTATGGATTGTAGCACAACTATCCATTGTCAATAAAATAAGGGAGTGTGGTATGAAAAAGTAAATGAATGGGGTGGCATAAGGAGATTGGTTGGAGAGTGGTATGGATTTCAGTGCAACTACCCACTGCCAACCTCTTAGATAAAGTAGCAAACATCTTAGTAAGCAGGTACAAAGTTACATTGGGTTAAAAAGGTCAGCTAATGTCTCAAGTATAAAAAATTTTAATTTAAAGTATTTTTTCATTTGAAATTCCCGTAAACATTGTATTTAACATATTTTTTCAAATTTACTCATTTGATAATAACTTTTTGGCTCCGGCCCTCTTAGTAAGATATACATACAATGCTTCGGTAACTCCAAGAATAGTTGTCAACTCGACTCGAAAACTTGAATTTTTGACTCGTGACTCGAAACATGACTCGACTCGTAAGAATCGATATATTTTCATATTATAGTAAAATTATATATATGTGACATATTTGGAAACAAATTATTAGTTGATTATCTTAATACGTTTATCAAAATGTTACATATTTGATAGTTTTGAGTCATAAACTTACAATGCTTCGGCCCTCTTAGTAAGATATACATACAATGCTTCGGTAACTCCAAGCATAGTTGTCAACTCGACTCGAAAACTTGAATTTTTAACTCGTGACTCGAAACATGACTCGACTCGTAAGAATCGATATATTTTTTTATTATAGTAAAATTATATATATGTGACATATTTGGAAACAAATTATTAGTTGATTATCTTAATACATTTACCAAAATATTACATATTTGATAGTTTTGAGTCATAAACTTACAATTTATCCAATCGAACTAGTTCCTAATGGTCAAAGCTGAATAGTGAGCTTATTAGCGAAGCAAAATAAATATCAAGTCCATTTTGGAGTCATAGGAGTACTTCTCTTATGTAGGTTGTCAATGGGTTCAGGTTTGGGTTGGCAGGTTCGAGTTGGCGGGTCGAAAATCTCTAACTCTAACCTGACTTACTAAAAGTTTCAGGTCAGAAATTTCAACCCTGACCCACAAACTGTCAACCCGAACCCAACCCACTAACCTGAAAAAATTTGGGTTGGCGAGTTGAAGGGTCGATTTTCGGGTTGATTTCAGGTCAAACAGGTCATATGGGTTGTTCATTGGTGGGTTGGGGGTTGATTTCAGGTCAAATATGCCGTGGGTTGTCGGGTCAAATGGGTTGGTGAGTCGACCTATTAAAAAAAATATATAAATTTAAAATATTTTCGGGTTGACAGGTCGACCTGTTAACCCAATGGGTCAACCTGGACCCAACCCAAAAAAATCAGGTTAATAGGTTGACGGGTCGAGATTTTATAACCCTAACCCGATTTTTTTCAGATCAGATTTCGGATTAGATTGGGTATTGACAGCCCTACTCTTATGGGCTCAATGCAAGGCAAACAACTCATGATGGGAAAACTTTTTATATTATAGTTTATGGTTATCCAATCGAACTATCTCGAGATACAATACCAGCCGTTGGTTGCTGCTTCAGTTTTCAATTTATGTCTCCTCGTACGCCAATTATTTGTGCAAATTTATTTGTTGTTTTAATAATTTCAATTTTTGAATTTTCTCTACTATAGCCAACAAAAACATAAAAATTCTCTATAAAAATATATATATTTTTCTAAATAGCGATAAACAAAAGCAGGGGATGCATGACGCAACATGTACCTAGCTACTTATAAAAGAAATGGGGCCTACACAACTATTAAATCGAAACAAACAAGTAATTTTGTCCGTTGATTTATTGTTTTTATATAATATATAATATTATAATTATAATATTGTATATCACTGTTTTGCTTTATGTTTATGTCCGTATAAATGCATAATGCATGTGTGATACAATCATACAAATATACAATCACATTTTTATTTTTTAATGGTCATTTCATAATGTTTTAGTAATTATCATTTTGGAAATCTTTACACATCTTCAAATCCCAGTAGCTATAATTTAATGATATGAGGGAACGATTGCTATGGAGATTGAGCCATTTGAAAGCATCCTATATTCAATATCCTTCGGAGCATGAAGGATTTGGATTTTGTTACATACTAGTTTATTCCCGTCCGTTAAATGGGACGTCATAGAATACTAAAAAAAAATACAAGTATTATTATATATAAATATTGTTGACGACTCGTGATTCAACTCGTGACTCGAAATCTTTAATTTTTTTACTCGTGACTCGATTCGTAAGAAACAAGACAGTAATATTTTAGTATATATTAATGTTTTTAGATTTTATATATGCTTTATATGTAGTCTAATATATATTTTATGTATATCTAAGAACCATATATAATTTAATCTTTTATTAAATACATGAAAACTTAATTCTACACTATTTAAATAGTGAATAAAAGCCGGCTATAAGAATTATTAAAAATTGAAAAAAAGAATAAAAATTAAAAAAGATAGAGAAAGTAAAATTTTCCCCAATATGTACCAGTAACCTTTCAACCCTCCCAATCTTTCACATTACCCTATAAACCTACCTTTCTTCTTCAACCCCCATTTTCACATTCTAAAACAAAAAACCTGCAAGTATGGACATCTAGACAATACAATTCATTTTTCAAAATCAAAAATATGTTGCGATTCGACCATATATTATTAAAGATTGGGGTGGCTCGATTAAAAAAAAACCTATATAGGAGTCGACTCTGTGCTAGCCTTGCAATGGAAAGCATGGATTGTTAGAGGGGGTTAAGCACCCGCCAGTCCCCCCTACCTATAAGGTACACATATATATTAAAACAATGCTTTGGTTTAGCATGTTGTAAAGACAAGTTAAACTAAAAACCATCAAGTTTAAATAAGAATTACTTCCATAACTCTTGAGAGTCCTTATATTAATATTGCAACAAAGTAATGTATCATGCATTTAGTTTTTTTTTTTTTTAAAGGTGTGAATTGCTCGCAAATATCGGAAGGTCTAACATATGTTGTCTTAACCGGATCCGCGCTAGAGAACCCCATAACAGAATAGATTCCTAATTTAAATCCCTTCGATGAGAAACCCTATCACCCAGAGATCTGAAGGAGAAAATTCACACAGGCCCACCATAAGTGAAAATTAAATACCTGTGACCACCCCCCAAATATGCCTAGGGTAGGACTCGAACTTGAGACCTCTTGTGAGAAAACAAGTCTCTTTACCACTAGATCATTTGGTGATGGTTATATCATGCATTTAGTTAGTATCTTCCGTTAAATGTATCATGCAAAAAGAAAAAAAAATTGATATTCTATATTACTGCATGATTGGGATATATTTGAATTTGAAAACATAAATTTTAGTCGACTATAAAACTATTCAAGTTTTGTAAATAAATATAAAAGTGGTAGATATTAATTTTAAATATTGCAACAAACTAATTAAAAAATATATATAATTTTAAATTTCATTATGCACTTTTACCTCCACTTTTTTTACAAACATAGCGCTATATAAGGACATACTTTTCACATTCATTTGTATAACTAAATTCTTTATATCATAAGTTTCACCAAAATAAATACTTTGAAAAGAAAGATGTCTTCAACTAATAAATCAAATGTTATGTCTTCAACCAATGTATCAGATGTCATGTCTTCAACCAACAAATCAGATGTTGTCATCAAAAAAAATATGTCATCAACCCAAGTATAGTTTATTTCAAATCATTATGACAATACATATATAATGTGACTAATTATTTACTCCATTTTCAAGATGTTGCACAAATAAAAAAACAACAAAGAAAAGAAAATCTCAAAAATTGAAAATTGGATGATGTAATTGTCATTAACGATTCGTTAATGCGCCTGTTTTTACTTGTGGTATATATATAAAGATAACCATGGTGAATCCCTTTTATCCAAAAAATTGTCATTAACGATTCAGATGATGAGGTGATTGATGATTTGGATTATGATGCTAAAGATGCATTTGCTCTCTTTGATGACATTGTTCTCTTGGATGGCATTTTTCTCTTGGATAATGTTCATTGTGATGAAGATAATCTTAATCAAGTATCTTCTATGTTTCGGCTTGTGTTTGGATCATATCTTTTGTATGACTTTATGAATTATTCGCATTCTTACGTATATTTTGACCTTTTTTATTTATTTATAAAGTTTATGTTTAATTTTATGTTGCTTTGGTCTATTTGGTCTATTTGGTCGTAGTTTTTAGTTATCTAATGTAACTTATAAATTTACTTTAATAATTATAACCCGGACAACGCACGTGTACTTACTAGTTGTTATTATTTGTGTTCTTTTAAATACTAAACTTTATTAAAAGTAACAATGATTCTAAAATGATAAAGTGACTATATTTAATGATTCTACAATAATAATTAGGAAATCGGCTAAGTATTGTATTTGTTCAAAATTATTTGTTGTTTTAATAATTGCAACAATTTAAATTTTCTCTACTATAGCCTTGCAACAAAAACATAAAAATTCTCTATGAAAATAATTACTAGAAAGGGGGCCTCCACAACTACAATCGAAACAAACAAGTAATTTTTGTCCGTTGATTTATTGTTGTTCTTATATAACATTATTTTATTATTATTATATATCACTGTTTTGCTTTATGTCTATGTCTAAGGATGAGCAACAAATCTCAAGTCTCAATTCTGTTTCGGTATCGATATCGAACAGTGGTATCGAATTTCATTCGGGACCGGGACCGATATTCATTTTTGATAGTTTGCGGGATTGGGAACGAGACGGTACCGGAAAAATCTCGGTACCGTCGGGAAATACCTGTATCGTCTCGATATCGATACCGAACGATGGTACCGAATACCATTTTGGGACCGGGACTGATATTCGTTTTTAATGATTTTCGGGACCGATAACATCGAGATCGGTACCGGGACGGTCCCATGTCTATCTCTATTTATGTCTATATAAATGCATAACGCATGTGTGATAAGGAAATTTAAAGAAAATTTTGACGGTAGAGAAACCATGTATATATACAATCACATTTTTATTTTTTAATGGTCAATACTTTCATAATGTTCTTAATAGTTATCATTTTGGATATTTTTCTACATGTTCAAATTCCCCTAGCTATAAGTTGAAAATGATTTTAGAAAATCCATTGCACGTTGATGTATTAAGTTGAAAATGATGCATCTGTACTAATTAAAATGAAACAAACAAATGGAAGAATTTTCCCAAGCTTAGGACTCTCCCAACGCCCACGTCGTGGCTCGTCCTCGTGCACCTCGTGGCCCGCGCCGTCGGGAGCACGTCATGTAAAATAATAGCCGAGAACGTGAGGGCGTGGCCCCTTTTGCTTGCAAAGTTCAAAAACAAAATAAATATGTATTTTTTTTTGAAAATTTTGCGTCATTGTAGCCGTTCAACTATTTTTGTTTTTACTTTTTCTTTTTATATAAACTCAATTTTAATTTTTTATATTTTCAAATAAACATAACTCGTACATCGTATGCGCCCGAATCCCTAGTATTTAGTTAATAATTCCATTAACCTATTTAATATTTTAATTTTATTATTAAATATATGTACTATCTTAATAAACCCATTTAACATGGCACATATTTAATACATATAGAATAATAATTCAACATATTGCCTAAGTTTGAGCTATGGCACAACCTCTTTACTAGTTAATTCTATAAATTTAAAATAATTGTTTTTTTTTATAGTTTTTTCATTTAAAGTAAAACTGCAGCTATTCCAAAAAGTTTTGAAAATGGTGCTGAGGTTTTTAAATTTGAATAAATTTATGATGGTTTTCAAACTTCCAATTGCAAATGCAAAATTTTAGTATTGACGATCAACACCCTCTGAATTGCAGCATCTCACACAATAGCAGACCCAACTCCTTTTTTAATTTCAAGAGTATAATTTTCATCTATTTCTCAATTTAATTTCAAGTCTTTATGATTTACAAATTGTGCTAAACAAAGATTGGGTTTCATATATTATACGTTAGTTAAGCCTTTGGTAGGGCAACAAAAGCACACTCAGACTGTTTAGATTATTTGACTGCTTATCTCCTTGTTGTTCCTCAAAAGGTTTAATTCTTTTTGTTGTTTTTAATATTATGTTAAATGTTAGAAGACTTTATGTTGAAAATGTTATATATAAGGGGATTACTTATATGCTTTTGGAAGCAAATAAGCTAGGTGCTTTCCCCTCACAACAATTTTAAATGAAGGATATAATGTGTACATTTAACGAACTTCAAGATGTGACAATGAAAAATTTTTATAAAAAATTTTGGTACTTTGGAATTACCTAAGTTATTCCCTATAACTTATTTATGTTTAGTGTGATGAAGCATAACTTTCAAAAAAAAAATAAAATTATGTTTAGTGTGGAAATAATTAAGTTTTATTTATTTCATTAGTTGATGTTATGTACAAAATAAA
The DNA here is from genome assembly GCA_025447715.1 of Asclepias incarnata. Taxonomy (NCBI): domain Eukaryota; kingdom Viridiplantae; phylum Streptophyta; class Magnoliopsida; order Gentianales; family Apocynaceae; genus Asclepias; species Asclepias incarnata. The sequence continues at coordinate 8,753 of JAOEHQ010048810.1, forward strand.
TATTAGAAATTTATATGTTGATGATCTCTTATTTATTGTTTAATAAAAACTATTATTTGATGTATATAATCATATCGTAAAGCTACTTGTGTGGATGTGGAAAAAGCATTAGTACTTTGAAGTGTTCTAATATCTTTGTATTATATCTTTGTATTAGGGGCCCTTTTTTGGTACTAGAATAGCTATTAGGGAAGTTCATACGAGGACGCTAATATTTGGTTGTAATAAACTTATTATGACCCTTTGTATAGTAGGATCATTTTTGTGGTATTAATAAAGGAATAAATGTTAGTTTCATCTACTTTTTAGGACGTTAATATGTGTAATAGGATTTTTAAAAATTGTCCTAATAAACTTATTATAAATTCTTTGTATTAAGACAATTTTTTGGTACTAAAGTAGCTATAATAATTTACGAGCATTGTTATCACTTGCTCAAAGGTTATCCAATTATTGGGATGACCACGGTGTCATGGAAAAATGGTCGGTCCTAACAATAAATTTGAACAATGATGAGCTGACCCCGAGCCCGGCTGTGGAACAGTTATTCCGAGAAGACCCCATTAGGAGACTACCGCGTCGCAACGTTAGTCGGAAGACTGGTAGTTTATCGGATGCAACTTCTGACCGATATTCGAGTGATGAAATGCAACAGAAACTAGACAAAATGGTCAAGATGCAAGAAGATGTGTTGGCACGAATTGAGTAGCGGCGAAGAAAAAGCGAATTACTGATACATTCAAGTTTCTTCAAAAGCCGGTTCCTGATGGCTTGTCAAGAAAAGAATTAAAAGCCCTTCTTGAGTATTGAAAATATTTAACGGAGGAGTTTGGGCATCTTTTTTATGTCAGCGATTCTGACGACAATTCCGACGACGAGTAGTTTTTTTTTTTAATAGCGAGTACTTTTTTAATTAATGTAATGTTTTTATCTATCGAGTAGGTTTTTAATTAGTGATGTGATGTTTTACTTTAATTAATGCTATATTTTATTTTAATTAATAAAACTTTGTAAGGTGATTGTGTAGATACCAATACGATATAATGAATATAGGGGTTCATTCTGATTTCACTAGTTAAATCCAACCAGTAATATGTGCATAACGTTGGCCTTAACATCAACTTTTGACGAAACTACGGGTAAGCACATGGACACAACACATGTACCGTCCAATTATTTTTCGGGCCACGTACCCCGACCATGGAATAAAATGTAACCCGACCACCCTCCCTTTAGGAGCGACGGTCGCTCCTAAAGG
>JAOEHQ010048811.1:0-10008 GCA_025447715.1 Asclepias incarnata
GTTGCATTGTTGGTTTTTGGCCCTAAAGGTCTTGCTGAGGTATTTATAACTTAGTTTAAACATCTTTATTTCTTGATGGCTTTTGCATTTCTGGAAATAGAGTTTAGTTGAAAATGCATTTGATCTCACTTTGCCTACTTTGGTTGTAATTTCTTCCTATAATTAAATGTTTGTGAAATCTTTCTTTTAAGGGCTTCAAAAAGTATAGTTATAAGTTAATATATGTATATAACATGGTATTTTGATGTGCTATTAGATTGAAGTGGTGAAAATTACAGTGTTTTGGGTAGTTCATGGTAGATCATGATTATTCAAAGTAATTGTCAAACTTGAAACTAATTTTTGGATAGATGTAATCTGATTAACGATTCATTATAGTCATTTTTTAGTTCATCTTATGATTCATTATATTTTTTACTTTATAAAACAATTTAAGTTCATTATTTCATCTCTTTTCATTTTGTAAACCAAAATATTTTCTTCATCCTTACTATTTTCCGTCGTTAATAAAAACTTAATTCCGCAACCCCGCCTATCAGGCGGGATATCGATCTAGTATATATATATATAGAGAGAGAGAAGAGTTATTGTGAGAACCAAGAAAATATCGAGAACTGTGAAACTAATTAGGTGTGTTAGATTAAATTAATCAAAGGTTAATAAGGGACGGTGGCAATAATGTAAATAAATGGATCAAATTAAAGAGGGTGGACGGACTAAAGGGTATTTTAGGTAAAAATAAAATAAAATTATAATAACAAAAAGCCTGATTATAAATCAAAAACACACACACACATTTATCGCACCAGCAAGTTAGGAGATTCAATACAATCTATTAGTGAAAACAAAATCACCAATAGAAGAAAAAAATCCATGCTTTGCGTGTAATCAACAAACAATCTGGGATCTAGTTGATAGCAATTTTGAGTATAAATAAAAGGTTATTATCTCATCAAGATAAAAAGAGATATTTTTTGACCTAAAAATTTAAGTTGCTCTTTCCCTCTCTTTGATATATTAATTTACCGAAACCATCTATTAGGGTTTCTTTTGATCCGTTTGTTGTTTTTTGTTGGTAGGAAATAAAAGACGCAGTTACAGGATAAGATTGAAGACATCATTTAGCAAATATACCAACAAGAAAGAGGCGGCTATTGATTTAACAGGACCTGATAATGACTTTGATGAAGGTAAATGTGAACCATTACTTATAGAGTACTAAATATATGATATTTTTTTTTTAATGATTTCATATGTGCCTGGGATAAAAAAAATAAGTGTGTTGTTTAGTTGAACACATGTGAGTGGAGCTGCCCAAACGTGATATTTGGGATATGGTTATGTGTGTACATGTATTGCGATTCAATGTTTTTTTTGTGTGTGTTTGGAAATTTTTTGAAAGTGTACAAATGTCTGTTTAGGTGTATACATGTGACTGGAGATGTAATACATGTGTTTTTTCATTATTGTATAACAGTTTTGGGTATAGTTATCCGGTGACAAGTTCTTAGACACCTGTGTAGACATAGTGTGTGGTCTGGTGTACACATGTTCCGATTAAACTTAACCATTTATAAAGCCCCGAGGGTAGTTTAATACAAGTGTACATGTACCCAGGGATGGTTTAAAAGCCTAGTTGAATACATGTGTTTTGTTATTATTGTATAAAAGTTTTAGGTATAGTAATCCAGTGACAAGCTCTTAGAGACCTGTGTAAACATAGTGTGTGTTCTGGTGTACACATGTTCCGATTAAACTTAACCATTTGTAAAGCGACGGGGGTAGTTTAATACTTGATAAATAACTTCCGGTTAAACTTAACCATTTGAACACCCTTTAGCACAAGTGTACATGTACTCAGGGATGGTTTAAAAGCCTAATTAAAGTTCATTAGCCATCAATATTTTCGAATGTGTTATGACTGTTTATGTGGTTCAAATGTGTTATGACTGTTTTCGTATGATGTTCGGATTTTATCATGTGTGTTTTGATTTAGACTAAACATATGTGTTCCACATAGTAACATATTTATGTAAATGTGTTATGACTTTGTTTCCATTCGGTTGTGTGTAAATGCATATGGTCAACATGTTAACAATGTTTGTGTGATTTATTAAATCCTGGACATGTGTGAAAATGATGTTGTTATTGTGACAATGTGAACAGATATAAGAGAATTATCATTGGGTCAAGATAGGAGAGAAGGAATTAAACGGGAACAAGGACGAGCAGTTGGTCAAAACAGAGGCATTTTTATTGTAATTGATGGGATAATAAGTGAATGAGCTATTCAGGGAGGGTTTTTATTTTCCATTGATAATTAAATAAATGTATTTACAAATTTACAATACTATCTCTAACCATATTAATTAAATACTAGTTCTCATGGTTCTCGAAAATTTTGTGGTTCTCATTTTAACCTAATATATATATATATATATATATATATAGATGTGTGTTCATGTGGGAAGTGTTTTAAAATGCAAAGTGTGTTAAAATGCACTAACAAGCAGCTTAAATATTACTAACATGCAGTGTTGGTTAGAACACATATCTCTTTTTTCCTATCGACACTGCATGTCAGTTTGAACTAAAGTGTATGTTAATAGTTACTATTAACATGCATCTTAGTTACCATTAACATGCATCTTAACTTCATCCCTACCATCCATGGCGGAGTCATGGCAGTAAGGGCAGAGCCCGTATCGTATCAAACCACCACACTATCCCTTGGATCGCCGCCCATCAAATCCAGGCCATAAATTATTGGTGTGAAAAAACTAATAATAATGGTGTTTGTTTAATAGTATAATATAAAGTTTAATAAACGCACAAACTAAAGTGCATGTGGTATGCTATTGAAGTGTTGGTTCACATATATAATTAAAGTTAATTGAATGAATTCTGATAATCATCGTATCATATCATATGTTAGTTTCGATGGCTTGGTAGATATTGGGATGTAGTTAAACACCATTAATTAACGTTGTTCCTCCATTTCTCGACGAGACCACGATTTTTGTGTTTATGTTGTTTTTATACTAATAATTAATTAATAAATAAATAATAATAATGTGGATATCATTTGTGGTGGTATACAAGAAATATATGGAGCAACGACAGAAAAAAATTATGACATTTTCATATGTAACCCTCCAGCTAAATTGAAACAATAATACAATTAATTAACTTTTTTCCTTTTCTTTTATATACTTGATGTACTATACGTTATGTGGAGTTTTGCTACACCCAACATTTCCTTTTAGTTATACTAATTTATAAAGGACAAACTTTTGAAAAAAAAATAAAAAATGAATTACTTCATTAGGGAACATAAAACGCCTTTAAAAGCAAATTCTGAATTCATATTTAAATAGAAAAATGAACATCATTAAAAGTTTTAAAAATATAGTAACATAATTATCAAAGTTTTCTTACTAGAGAATAAAAAATGACGGTCAAATAGCAAAGAATCCAATTTTGATTTTTTTTCATTCAAAATTGTTCACTTTACATAACAATCAAAGTTTTCTTAATAGAGATAAAAAATGATGGTCAAAAGATCAAATAATCCACTTTTGAATTTTTTTTTATTTCAAAATTGACAACTTTACATTTTTCAAATTACAAATTTAGTGTAGTTATGTTTATATTTGTTATATAATATAATATAATTTGTCCCATTATAAAATAGAACTTATACTAAATAGAATCAACAAGAGAATATATATAACTGATTGTCTTAATTATTTCATGTCAATAAAGATCATTTATGTAACAAAACATGAATGATATGGCTTAAATCTTTATAAAAAAAAAAAAAAACCAAAAAGCTCATATAAAACATGGACCACATATGGATTTAATTTTTAAAGCTCTTATTGAATGTACGATATAGAATTCCAATCAAATACATCAAACTTTAAAATAAAAATACGATGAGAACATTTAAAAATTCCATTTTGATGGGATTAAAAGTCCATAAAATGAAGTGTGTCTTTTGTATATTATCATATGCATAAAACAAAAAGTGTGATTTTTTTGATTTTGACGGATCAATGTGTTGTTAAACACTTAAATAATGATAATTAGTTATACACTATGTTAATTTTATGGACTTATAATGCATCAAAATGAAGTTGTTATTATTTTAAAATTGGATGTATTTGATTGGAACTCTCTCCAAACTTATATTATCCTCCTCCGTTTGGCTAGGGGTGTTGATCGGTCGGGTTATTTGAGTTATTCGGTTTTTGAAAAATTATAAATTAACCCATAACCCAAATCGAATAAGATTCGGGTTATTTGGATTTGGGTTGTTCGGGTTCGGGTTGTTTGAGTCGGTTTTGTGTAACCCAAATAAGATGTGATGTTGACTTTGAAACACATAAAGAAAGGTTGTTAATCATACAACAATATAATTTCAATTTCAAAAACATAGAAAATGATACTTTGTATAATTGTAGATTAACGAATTGCTTACATCAAAAAGTGTTTCCATCATTTTGATTATATGGTTCTTGATTTAATGCATTAAAACACGGTTGTATTAACTGAAAAAAATCATAGATAGAATAGATAAGTTATAAACTATTTAAAATAATATAAAATACTTTATTAATTAAACAAATTAACAATATATAACTCAAATATTAACCAAAAATATTCAAGTAAAAGCCAGTCAAGCTACTGTAATTTGCATTGTTAATACAAGAAACATACTAAAAAGGGTAAATAGATGGGAACCCTATACTAATAATTTTGTATAATATTAATAAAGGGCAAAACACTATGTTTGATTTTTGTTTATCGAAATCTTTAATATATAAAATAACTGAGCGAGAATCACATTTGATAGAGGCAGGAGTCGAAGCATGGAGATTATGGAGTCAACTATATAATATATATATACTACCTTATAAAGATTATCCTACCCCTGTTAAAAATTATACAATGCGAAATGAATATTCTACCCTTAATGAATTAATTAATCCTCATTCTTTTATTTAATAATTTAAACATCTCCACTTAAAATACATATAGTATCCTTAATGAAATAATTTACAACATAGATCCATCAACTCCTAAAATAACTATACTACCCCCTTTTACATCAATTACCTTTACAATAATAACCACACCGTTGCCACCACCAACGCCGTCACCACTCTTCGCGACACCACCACTACCAACCACCGCCGCCACCACCACACCGTCACCGCATTACGCGGGTACCATGCTAGTATATTACAATTATTACATTAAAATAAAATAAATTTTTTATATAGGTTATTCAGGTTAACCCAAATAAAAAAATATATCACCCATAACCCGAACCAATTAAAATTATATGGGTATAGTTAACCGAATAAGAAACCCAAAACCCGAATAACCCAACCCATATATATCCCAAATCTATTCGGGTTATTGGGTATGGTTTTTTTCAACATCTTTACGTTTGGCCATTAACTATGACAATGAGACATACGGATACGACTTAACACAATGGAAGGTCGAACTGGATACATGAAAGATAAATACTAGTCGTAGTAAAAGATACGGAATAAACATTATTGGTGATAAATCACTATCTTCGGTCCCCACACTCACATGATATCATTGAATTTCGATAATGGGGAAGAAAATAGATTATAAAATTCCTTCCACTCAAACGTAGTGCCTGACTGACTCCCCAAACATTTCATTTCACTAATACCCCATTTTGTAAAACTAAAAGCTTATCATCAAACGTCCATTTATTTATTTAAGTATAAAAAATCAAATTTAAATTGCTTGATAGAAACTTCACTCTCCATTCCCACGCATTTGGCAAAAGTCAAAACCCCTCGATGACACTTTTCACCAAAATTTCAACCTTCTTTATTCCCCACCACACTCTCCATTTCCACTCACTATCACCAAATACTTCTTTCTTCACTCCAAATTCTCTCCAATTCTGCATGTATAATCTATTCTCACCTTCATAAACTCATCCCCTTCCTTAATTACCTCTTTATTCCACTAATCTTTTTTCCAACAAAAATGTCTACAAATTCCTTTTTTTCTTACTTTCTGTCTTTAACTATGTTTTTCTGTCTCATATTTATGTTTTCTATGGCTTTCACACCTCAAAACAATTTCCTCATCAACTGTGGTTCAAACACAAACACTATTGTCTCCGGTAGAGAGTTTGTAAGTGATTCGAATAAACCCGGGTCGGGTTTCCTCTCTTCAGACAAATCAACCACTCTCACAAACCCAAACCCAAACCCCAACCCGAATTCCTCTGATCTCTACACTACAGCCAGGGTTTTCACTACTGTAACAAGTTATAGTTTTCAGATTAATAAAACTGGGACCCATTTGGTACGTCTTCATTTTTCACCATTTAATTCCCACAATATTAATCTGGGTAATTCAAATTTTACCGTGTCAGTTAATGGGGTTTCACTTTTGACCAATTTTCGAGCAGGGTTGACTCTTGTTGTTAAGGAATTTATACTTATGCTAGATAGAGTTCATTTTGATATAACTTTTGATCCTATAGGAAATAATGGGCTTGCTTTTATTAATGCAATTGAGGTGTTTTCTGCACCAGTTGATCTTATTGTTGATGGTGGTACAAAGTATGTTAATTTAGACGGAATTCAAGAATTCAAGAATATTTCATCACATGTTTTGGAAACTATTTATAGAATTAATGTAGGTGGTTTGAAATTAACATCTTTTAATGATACACTTTGGAGAGATTGGATTCCCGATGAAGATTATTTATCTATAAAATCGGCTGCTAAAAGTGTTAGTACTACAGAAGTGCCAAATTATCAAAAAGGCGGTGCTTCGAAAGAAGTTGCTCCTGATAATGTATATATGACTGCTCAAGAAATGAATAGGGGAAACTTGACTATAAATTCTATGTTTAATTTGACATGGGGTTTTCCGGTTGATTCACAACGTGGTGTTAGGTATTTTGTGAGGTTACATTTTTGTGATATTGTTAGTCTTTCGCTTAATCAGTTGTATTTCAATGTGTACGTCAATGGGCTCCTCGCGTACAAGGATCTTGATCTATCGTTGCTTACGTTTCATGTGTTGGCGTCTCCTTTTTATGCCGATTTTGTTGTTGATTCTGATAGTTCAGGGGTTTTGGAAATTAGTGTTGGACCTTCGGATTTGAGTACTAGTTTGAGAAAGAATGCGATTTTAAATGGGGTGGAGGTTATGAAGATAGTGAATCCTGAAGGTCGGAAATTTTGGCCAAAGAAGAAGAACATTTGGGTTCTGATATCGTTGATTGTAGGAGGTTTGATTATTTCCTGTTGTGTCATAGTGGTGATCTTGATTCTTTTGAAATCGAAGAAGAGGAGGAGAGCGAAAAAACAAGCTGAAAGCAGCGGTTGGACTCCTTTACGTGTATATGGAGGAAGTTCGCGTAGTAAATCTTTAGAAGCAACACATAATGTTAGCAGACTGAAGATTCCCTTTGTTGATCTACAATCTGGTACCAATAATTTTGACAAGAATCTGATAATTGGTTCTGGAGGATTTGGTATAGTTTACAAAGCAGTTCTTCGAGATAACTTGAAAGTGGCAGTGAAACGCGGTGTGCCTGGTTCGAGACAGGGGCTCCCAGAATTTCATACAGAAATTACGATTTTGTCCAAGATCCGACACCGACATCTTGTTTCACTAGTTGGTTATTGTGAAGAACAGTCGGAAATGATCCTCGTATACGAATATATGGAAAAAGGACCATTAAAGAATCACTTATACGGGTCGAATCTGCCACCGCTATCGTGGAAGCAGAGGCTTGAAATATGCATTGGGGCAGCGCGTGGGCTTCATTATCTTCACACGGGCTCAGCACAAGGTATAATTCATCGCGACGTGAAGTCTACAAATATATTGCTTGATGACACTAACCTCGCAAAGGTTGCGGATTTTGGGCTCTCACGGTCAGGCCCATGTTTAAGTGAGACTCATGTTAGCACAGGTGTGAAGGGTAGTTTTGGATATTTAGATCCTGAATACTTTAGAAGACAACAACTTACTGATAAATCAGATGTTTATTCTTTTGGGGTTGTGCTTTTTGAAGTACTTTGTGCCCGTCCTGCTGTTGATCCATTGCTGGGCAGGGAGGAGGTGAATTTAGGTGAATGGGCGGTTCAATGGCAGAAGAAAGGACTGCTTAAACGGATTGTGGATCCACGTATTGCTGTCCAGATAAAACCGGATTCTTTGAAAAAGTATGGGGACACGGCTGAGAAATGTTTAGCGGATTATGGTGTTGATAGACCGACCATGGGTGATGTATTATGGAACTTGGAGTATGCACTTCAGCTGCAAGAAACCGAAAACGTGGATGCAACGAGCATTGTTCCCACCGGGGCTCCAGAAATTGCAGCTGGTGTTGGCTCAATCAATGTTGATGGTTCACTTTCAGGCATACGGACAAGCCAAGTTTTTTCCCAGTTGGTGACCAATGATGGTAGGTAACAATTGGTCTATTTGTTGCGTCGCTTTATGTCGTTTGTTTATATGGTCGATTTATGTCTTTTGTTTATATACTACAGATCCTGTAAGTTACAGACCCGTAAGACTAAAATGAGTTTTGGGTCCATTTAGTTGTGTATTGAATCTGAATGTTACATAAAACATGTACTTTTGGTTTTGAATCTTTTAATACAGTTGGTAATGTTGGAAAAAAGTGTGTTTTTCACCACTTTGGACATCAATAAATGTATGATCGAGTGACATACATTACTAATCATTTGGTGGGTTTGTAGTCTATGGCCAAGGCTACAGAAAATGGGTTTCGTGTGCCTGTGGACACGAATGTAGCTCCAAAAATCCGGGCCCTTCCCCGTGTTCCGGCCATCTTTCAGGCAAGTGTTCGAAGTCCGGCAGTACGCTGCTTCAAACCAGTGTACCCTGGAAACAGACATTAAGGGAATTGTGTCAAACACAAGCCCGGTTCTTTACTGTTTTCTGTGCAGGAATCGAACATGCTGCTGCTTCTCTTCGGTTTTCTTTTCTATTCTTTTATTGTCTTGTATTTTGCTTTTCGTTTTTTATTGTATTGTAATTTCTTGAATCAATTACAAGTATTATTTCCAACAGGTAATACAAACGAATATATTTAAGTGTAACATGTGTTTTGGGGCCCCATATATTAGAATAACATATATCAAAGGAAACCTATATTCAAAAGCTTAAATGGTCGTAGATGGAAACATTGGGTTGTTATACGTGACAAAGTAAGAGAACGGAGAGAAAAAAAAAACACACATTACATTACATAGATTATTATGATATGATGTTCAACCAAAAAATATTGACTTCAAATACTAAATTCAATAGATATATGTCTAGTACTACTATATTCTCGGATTCAAATACTAAATTCAATAGATATATCTTTAGTACAACTCTATTCTCGATCGGTACAACTAGCCGGAATCCTTCAAGAACATAACTACTCAAGGATGATCGATATTGCTGGTCTTGTCATGTTGGATTACGTCACCGTGCATGCGCTTAATTTATGAGCTTATTAAACCCAACAACAACAACAGTATCCAATCCATGCATAAACGGGTTATGGGGGAGGTGAGATGTAGATAGTCTTGCTTCTACCCAAAGGTACAGAGACTGCTTCCATAAGCGGGTTATGACGGCCACGTATCACATGTCTACATTAATAATAGAGTAGAAATGACAGAAACATACAACATAACACACCTTAGAGCATATCCAACAAACATACCATATAAGAGCTCATTTGGACATTTTAAACAACAACATAGAGCATAATAAATATAATCACATGCATAAAACCAAGCATGCGAGACGAGAGTAACTATTGGGGGTGACATACGTAAAAACTCTCCTTATCCTCCTCCCAACAACTCATAGGAGCAAATAAGAATGGTATCATGCAAGACATACATACATATAAGTAGAAATTAACGTAGGAGGCATAAACAACCTATGTTACTTAGTAGCTTT
>JAOEHQ010048812.1:0-10008 GCA_025447715.1 Asclepias incarnata
GCGATGTAGGGGTATATAGTTTTCGTGTAGAAAAATTTCGGTATATTCGGTTTCGATCCCCCATTTTAATAGCGTTATGAAAAAAATAGTGTTAGGAAAAAAAAATTTAGATCCCGACCCCCCACTAAATACACCCAAGCTTCGCCACTGGTAGGCAGACCTTACCTTTAACTAAGTAGAGAGGCTGCTTCCATTTTTCTACCTAAATGGTAGAAAAGGCCCTCCAACCTTTGCATGAGATGGGGATCAAACCCATGACCTCTGTCTCCAGAGACCTGGGTGTTTACCAATTCTGGAAGCTAAATTCCCCCGGCCCATTATAAATGCAAAGCCAATTTGGTTAAAATAACATACAATTATCACATCAATTCACAACTGATTAGCTTAATTAGACTGTCTGCAACAACAGTAGTTATGGCAATACATGTTGTACAACAGTCAAGAAAATTTGTAAAACCCTCTACTCCAACTCCTTCATCCCTTCGTCGCCTCAAGATAGGCTTCATCGATGAATTTGCGCCAATTATGAACGTTAATGTTGTACTCTTTTTCTCCGTCAATAATGATAGAATGCCATACTTTGTAGCCCAGCTAGAAACATCACTTCCAAAAGCCTTGACACGATTCAACCCGCTTGCTGGTAGATATGTTAAAGAAAATCACGTTGTCGACTGCAATGACCAAGGAGCTGAATTTATACAAGCAAGAGTTAACATCAAACTTCAAGATCTTCTTGATAAGAATGCGAACGTTAAGCTCGTTGATGAATTCATTAGATCCAGAACTGGGGCCACTGATCTTGTTACTGACCCAATACTTTCTATTCAAGTGACCACATTCATGTGTGGAGGTGTAGCACTTGGGATAAGTATTGCACATAGGATTGCTGATGCCTCTACTCTCAGTACGTTCTTGATTGAATGGGCTGCTATTAGTCGAGAAGAAAAAGAAGTTGAATTCCCTGGCCCGGGTTTTATCTCATCATCATTGTTTCCTGCTCTTGGAATAGCTCCCCTTGAGTTAGGAATTCCTACAACGATAAGCGATGATGGGTTGAGCCCGAATGTCACACTAAAACTTTCATTCAACAACAGAATTATATCAAAGTTGAAAGAAAAGGCCATGCTCAATGGTGGAAATGGTTGCCCTAAATGGTCCAAGGTACAGTTAGTGACGTCGCTTATATTGAAGGGACTCATCGGCGTTGATAGAGCAATTTATGGTTACCCAAGAGATTGCACTCTCCTTCAGCCAATAAACCTAAGGGGGAAAACTGCATCCGTTATACCAAAAGATTCTTGTGGAAACCTTTGGGGGATATTACTCACAGAATGCAAGACTACCGATAAAACCCAAGAATTAGCTGAACTACTTAGAGACTCCATAAAAACCGAGGTTCATAACTATTCAAAGGTACACCATGATACCGAGGAAGGGGAAACAATGGTTTTGAATTCGTTCTCACAAATGGCTGATATTCCTCCCAAGACAAACGTAATATGGTTAACTAGCTGGTGCCACTTTCCTTTCTATGAAGCTGATTTTGGTTTTGGAAAGCCCGTTTGGGCAAACGGCGGTAGCATACCTGTCAGGAATTTAGCATATCTGATGGATGATGCGGAAGGTAATGGAGTTGAAGCATATGTTTGTTTGGAATCCAAAGATATCCCTTATTTTGAAGAAGCTCTGGACATCAAAGCTTTTCTTGCTTAAATTCTACGTCTTTTCTTGTGCCCGTTTAATTGATCGTCACGATCGATATATGTCCTTTTTTGTGTATTGGTAAGTTTGTATATATCTTCCTTTCATTACAAGAATCCATATGTTATGATGGCTGTAGTAATTTCTTGGAGTTGTTTCCGTTTTGTGATTGCATTTTGGTGCAGTGTTTATTCTGATAATGTACTTCTTGGCATAGAATTGGTTAACAATATATTGTAGTTTCAATTTCTTCTATGATATTATGGTGATTCATTTTATAAACTTAGATAAATCAAACATATATAAATAGATAAACAAGAATATAAATTCTTGTGAGTTACATGAATATAAATGCTATATTCCTTAGGGTTATTTAAGAACACGAAGGTAAGAACCAATCTTGACCCTTGATCTTGATAAATTTTTAGTTTTATACTTTTATCTAATTCGATCAAAATCTTTTATCTTAAAAACCATACATCGGTAAATTATAAAAATTATATGGGTGTTCTTAAAATTCCATTGTCTTTTATTACAGAGATCCCTCTATATACTTTCGACGACTTTTTATTTTGCATTTTTTTTTGTTTGTATTTATGTATTTACATATGTGTAAAACCTTGGATCTTATGGCTACTCCCTCTACTATTAATATTGGTGTGGAACCAATTGGGCTAGTGTATTGGGTATTGCGAATGGCTAAGTATCCGTACTAACAAGTCGTATCAGCGTTACGGTTGTAGCCCGAATTTGTATAGTGTGGCATTAGATTGTGCCATATATTTGTGTGAAAAAAGAATTCTAATCGGGGCTTTAAATTGATAGAAATGATTAAGGGTGCAAGTCCATGTCTAGCATTGAGTTTACAAAGGTACTGAATAAGGTTAGATTAGGTTGACTATCGTTTGAGGGAGGCCCAACAGACTTGGATCTGAGATGAGAATTGTTGGATCCAAATACATGTCTCACATTGAGTTTATGAAGGGTACTCAATAAGGTTAGACGGGATAGACCACATTAGGTGTCTTATCACTTTGTAGTCCAATCCGAGAGTGGCGTGATGGGTTGGTGTTGTATGGTATCCAGACCAACAGAAGTGAAAAAACTGAATCCGGACTGGCCAAAATAAGACAGCAATCAGTTCTAGAAAAAGTATTTGGCCTAACTCATATAAAGTTGAAACCACATACTTATGGCTTTAAAATTTCACTATGCATTGAGCTCGCAGACTAGCATTGAACTGAAACGAATACAATTTCAGTTAGTATAGTTTTCGATTTCTTTTCTTTTAATATTGGTTTAGGTCTGTTACCAAATGGGTATCCATCCCCCTCTCTGGTGTCATTTACATCCGCTAAGCAAAGAAGTTTAACGCCTACAAAAATAACAACAATATCCATACTCCTACATTAAAATGTTTCTTGCCGATGGAGACAAAGAAAGGGTCAAATTAACAATCTTGCAAACAAAGGGAACCAGAAAGATTTCATTTAAAAACAATCAAGAGTGTTACAACAAAGTTCCCAATGTTTCAAATTATACATACAACTGATTGTTTTTGTTACTTTCAAAAAAACACATGCATACTATATCTGTATAATCACAGGTTCCATATGTTATCATTTACCTTTCTCGTGCATACCATCCTAAAAAAACAAGTAGAAAGTATAGCAAAATCTTGTTCACTATAAGTCACACAGGCATCATAAAATCGAGATCAATGTTCTCACTCAAGGCTTCCATGGAGCAGGTGGTGGGGGTGGAGTTGGAAACATAGGTGGCACTGCTGAAAAGATGGTGTTTTTATCAATCTTTGTATCTCTGTCACCCGAAAGGGCTACTAGAGCTGCAACTAAACCAGCATTTCCAGCAAGAGTAGGCTCTGTGTAATTGTAGTTTGAACGCACGTCATGGAAACCATCACGTCTATCAGGCCCAGCAACCATAGCACCAACTATAGTGTTGGGATTTGCTTTTTTAGCATCTCTCCACTTAATCCCTCCTGTGCAGCTATACTTTATTCTGTTTTTAGGAATGGATGCACCCCTGTGATGGACTTGCTTTGGATAGTGCTTACCATAACCCACAAGATAACTCATCTTTCTTGGGTTGTCTCCAAGGATATAGTCAATCTATCATATCAAGAAAATAACTAGTTAACACACAGTAATTAGACGAGCAAAATGGGCATTTTCAGTTTTTGTTAGGATCAAAACAGGCAAATTTAAAAAGTGAATCATGTGGATCTGGGTCAGGTAGATTCAGGTTGATCTGGGCTTTTTTAGTTTAAAATAACTGATACATTGAATGAAATTCTAAAACATATTTAGCTAATTAAAATGGCGGGCCGGGTCGCTCATATGAAATTTATACAAGCTCTCCAAAATTGTTATATTAGTTTTTTTTTTTTGAACAGCGATACGTTGAAAGAAGAGTTCTTGTAAACATATTAAGTACTTCATTATTTATGAAGTTAAAAAAACGGCAATGAAGTGTTAGCCAGTCAACACAACCCAAATCAACCCGTTTTGACCTGCAAATTCTTCTACAGTTCTATCCCATTTGGACCTGTATGGATACAGTGTCTTATCCAATGAGCCTATTAGAAGATTAACGAAAAAGGCCAAACAGACCCAGTTGCCTCTGAAAGTGCATACCTGAGTCTTTGCAAACTTGCGTAACTCACTAGTTGGATAGAAATTAGGCCCACAATACCACCCAGGGGTATCAGCAGCATCAAGATAGTCACTATAGAGGGTAGCTAAGAAGGCTGCATTCACAACATACTGAAGCGGCTGAGGTCTCCCATGGTTTAATTGAATCAACCCCCCTGCAAAGCAAGACGATCATCTTCAATATACTTCTGTGACCACCAAAAATCGGAAAATGTAGTATGAAGAGAATCAAATGGCTATGTTACCTTTCGTTCTGTTGAAACTTGAAAAGTATGGCAGGTAAGAGCACATGATTATGCTTGTTTGATTGTGAAATGTTTGCAATGTTTCTTCATAGGGATAACCAGGGCTTAGAAACAATCTCAATCGAGTCAGTAACACCTAAAAAACATAAGAATACACATCATCAGTAACCAGTTAACGAATTCATACCTGGGACTTATTCAATTGCATAAACTTTGACAACTTACTTGAGCTCCGGCTAGTTTATTGTCCCAGCTAAGAACACCATAGTCGGGTCCACCCCAAAAAGCACCAGCATGCTTAGCAAGTTTCGGGTGACTGGCAAGGTAAAGATAGGATTGATTTCCAGTTGCATAATACATCCAAGTTCCTCCCCACACAAACTCATCCCAATACATGCTTGAGTTATAGAAAGTTGCAGCATCGACTCCACCAGCAGTGTACATCCCACGTTGATCTCTAGCAAACTTCCAAAGGGTTGCAGCCCCATGAACAAGTTTCTTAGAGTATGCCTTATTGTCTTTGAAAACGATTGATGCAGATGCTAATGCAGCCGCCATTTCTGCAGCAAGGTCAGAGCAACTAGAGCATTCAGTCACAGGCCGAGGGTAGTCAATGTCTTCGGGTCTCATCCAACAGCTATGATCATTAGGATCACTTGGCCCTCCTGATGTATCACCTGTCCCAACCTATTACATATAATCCACAAAATAAGTAAGAATCGTAGCCACATATAATCAGATTAATTTGAATATTTAATTATATGAGCAAAATATGTCTAACCAAACATTATGAATTAATTCCAAAACACAAATCTCAGCACACAAACTTGGATACATTTAACAGACATATTAAACTTGGAAGTCACCTGAGATACGAGTTGGCTAATGGAATCAGCAGTAGAATTAAATGTCTTGAGAAAATAATCAGTTCCCCATTTAATGATTTCCTTAACATGGTTAAGCTCTCCTGCAGCTTCATACTTTGCACTGTATTCAATCACACTCCAACTCAACATAGTCATGGCAAAAGCTTTCGGGAAATGGAACTTAATAGTGTCGCCAGCATCATAATACCCTCCAACCAGATCTTTAATAACCGCACCGGATTTATCCGCCTTTCCATCATTTAAACATGAGTTACCCCTCCATGAAACATTATTATGCTTTGGAAGCTTTCCAGCTACATATATTTAAAAACCATCAAGATTAACCACAAGATCATGATCATCTAAAAGAAACTTAACTCCATAGGAAAATTCGATCTTTTAGTAAATTTTACAAGTCAAGTGATTTATATGTTACAGAGTTTAATGCAATCAATCAAACTAATCTTAGAAATTTTAGAATTTTGGATCATTTTCTAATCTGAAGATGAGACTCTTTGACTTTTTGAGTCAAAGTGTAACCTACAGCTTAAGAATCTTTTATCAAATAATTGACATACAATTTGCAGATGTCACTAGATTTATTAATCTATTAAGCAATTCTGAAAAAGGATCATTTTTAATCTAAACACAAGACCCTATAACCATAACAGTCAACTAAACAATAAGAAACTTCTATCAAATCCAAAGTAAAAAAAATGATCCAATCACACTTAGATCTCTATCAAAAAAAAGTTACCACCGAATCATTTGATACACATATTTATCAATGTATATATAAACCTTGGGATGACCAAGGAAATGGCCACAGGAATACCAGTTAGGCCGCGTACATCTGAGCCAAAAACTAACTCACCCAGGTAGCCTGAACATGAATCACCCTCTCGTTTTTACTCAATACATATACACAAACAACAGATTCAAGAAATATAAAACAAACATAAACATCAAATAATGACTTACATCTTTGGGCATTGAAGAACATGAGAGCTTTTTCAAGAGCAATAGTATAGTTATCAGGAGGTGGTGGATGTTTATGATGTCTAGGCACAGTTTTAACAATCAAAGTAATAAAACCAGCAATGAAACCAGCTGCAAGTATCAATCCAACTGTCCATACAAATATTTTCCTGCTTACAATTATACATCCAAGATCTACATATTTTTTCTTCTTTTCTTCACCAGGACCTAGCAACCAACTTTGCTGCGTTTCATCTAATGGCCTTGACAATGCTGCCTTATCGAAATCATTTAAGTTCCGGCTTCGGTCATCGTCCGTAGCCGAATCCGCATTGTTTATCTCTAATGGCCCTCCCCATGGATCTCTTCCATACATATTTAATCAACTTTTAGTTTATATATATATGATCAAATTTCAAGATTTTCAAAACCCAGATGAATTTGATCACAAGATCCAAAACCCAGATGGGATTAAGGTTTTTGGAATGTGATTTGATATGGGTTTTGGTTAGATTTTGAAAAGATGCAAACTTTTCTTATGTTTGTGTTTTTTGTTTGTGGAAGTGTGTGTTTTTTGTAGTGGGAAAAGAAGGTAAATACTAAATAATGTAATGCTGTTGGTGGATTTGGTTGTTTGTTTTCCTGTGATTTATTAATTTATAATTATATAATTATTATTTATAAATGATTGTCTTGATGGAAAATATAGAAAATTGGGTGGTGAGAAACTGTCTACTCTACTAAGCGACAAAGACAGTCTGTCTAATATTTTTGCTACTAGTATTTTGCAAGTAACTTCAAGTCTTCAATGGTGACATTTGAGCTAAAAGTATGTGTTTGTTTGGCCCCCTTGTATTGTGTAAGAGTGTTTGAAAAGGTCCCTGGATTTTAACTTTTGGTTTTGTCATTAGAGATCTCTTTAAATAAGCTATGTTGCAAGAATTTGGAGAATCAACCATCACCGATGTAGCCTATTGGTTAAACTCATGTTAGTGTTAGGTTTAAAATCTTTTTAGGTAAATGTTATGAGGCAGGGGAAATAATCGGAAACGATCATGGGGATCATTCAGCTAGGTCACGTACTTTTGAGTCAAAAGATTTGTCATCCTCAAATAACTTAAATAAAAAAAACCTTCTAGTTTATAGGAACTTGGATGATCATATTTGAGGAAACTACTAGTAAGACGTCTTGAACATCTTATAAGAAACATGATCAGTTCGAACTTTATTAGACAAACATTTTGAAATGTTTAGGAAAAAATCTAGATAATGGTCATGAGAATACCGGGTAGACTATATACATTAGAGTTAAAAGCTCTACTTTCTCTAAGTATTTGAGGAAACTACTAGTAAGACGTCTTGAACACAGTGGCGGAACCAGAATTGAACTTGACTCGTAGCACAATTTTTTTTCACTATCCTTGTATCGACGGAATGTAACGATAACGACTATATTGTTATGACTTTTAACAATTTTTAAAGATTTTTAGCTATTTTTAGCTGGTTTTAAGAGATTTTTTTTACACTTTTTATGGTTTTTATTTCTCATATAGTTACACAAGTATATCTTTATAAGTTGTATGATAGTAAAAGCTTTTAAAAGATTAAAATTAGTTACATTGACCGGTATCCTATATATATTTGACCTGTAGCACCAATAAAAAATATATCATTTTTCAAATATATTAAACTACATGGATTTAGCGGACCCGTAGCCCGGACTACCCCTAATTTATATGTGGTTCCGCCTATGCTTGAACATCTTAGAAGAAACATGATCAGTTCGAACTTTACTAGGCAAACATTTATTTATGGGCTTAGCTTGGGTGTTGTTAACAACGTCATTCTTTGGTGCTGTTACCTAAGAAAGGTTTTAAAAATTTACATTTTCGTCCTTTCAAATTATATACATAAGCACAAAAGCCTCATTTTTACCTTACGCTGCATCTAACTTTAACGCGGATAACTGCGCCAAAGATTTTCCCTTTATTAATTTAATTTTTGGATATTTGCCAAGGAGAAATTTGCAATCTTACAAAATCATAGCTATTTAGTATGCACTAACCAATAATTTGGACTTGAGTCACACCTAGAATAATAGTAAAGGGGTGAGTTTGGAAAATAAAGTCATATGGTTGGTGTGTGAGGTGGCGAGTACAAGAGATCGCGTAAATGACTCGTTACGCCGAATTTTCCTTCGACCGCACTGCATTGCATTCTGTGCCAACATGTTTCAATTGCCCACATAATTAGTTGTTCCCTCGTGCTTTCCCAAATTTAATTATGCAAGTCATATAAATTTTTATCATATTTTATTAAAATAGATTGTTTTTTTTTTTAAAGACCAACAAACATGAAAATATTAATAGGTCTAGCGGGAAGCTAAAACGAAAATTGTACAATTACAATGAATTAAAATAGACGATCTAATATGTTTTTTAAATAATTAGTTGGGACAAGTATTTCAAGAACACAAGTTTTGATTCTTTGTAAAGTGACTAGCCAACTGAAATATTGGTATGAGTAATCATCAAAACAAAAAGAGGTGTGATAAAAGTTAAACATGTGTTTGACACTTAACCTATGATTTTTAGTATTATTTTTTAAAATTATTTTATATCATGTTTAGACAATTATATTATATTATATAAAAATAAGACAGCTAGAATTATGAAAAAAATAACATGTATCACAGAAAATAATATAATATATATGGAAAAATCATAAATACAGCAGCTGCTCCTGCTGTTGCTCTCACAAACAAAAAACAAGTTTCCCACGTGATGAAAAAAAAATAAATTCTGTGAGAGCAACTGTATCAATGAAGATACAGTTGACTGCATTTATACTATCCCCAATATATATATACAGGTTCTGGCTCTGGTTAAAATAAAACAAGTATTAAAGTAAAACAAATAAAACAATCATATTCTCTTAATTGAAAATAATTGTGCATCATGAAAATCTTCGTGCATCATTGCATATACTTGTGCTCTGTGAATTTTCGTGCATCAGTTTTATCATGATCCAATAGTCAAGATCTTATCTTATTTGTTTTACTTTAATACTAGTTTTACAATAACCAACCCCTATATATATATATATATATATATATATATATATATATGATTAAACAAATCAGAAAATCAAGACGCGTGCCAAGATTAAAAGTGACGATGAAAAAAAAAATGTAATTCATGTGTCAATAGTTGAATCGATTAGACATGTTTAAGTTTATGGATTTTAAGCCCATGTATTATTACTCCTATATCACGACAATGGTCTACTCATCAATCCATCTTTGTCTTATGTACATGATAGGAAAGTGGAAAAGACTCGAGATGTACGGATATTAACGTAGCTTTAAACATGCTAGATTATCTTATAAGACCAAAGGGAATGGTGGGCGTGCCACTCCGTTTTTGGCACCTTTTTGCAGGTCCCCAGCTTTGGATTGTGTGTCACGTGATAAAATGAACGGAGTGTCCTTTGTTTTACCACACACACACATTTATAATAATAATATAAATTAGTATTAAAAAA
>JAOEHQ010048813.1:0-10007 GCA_025447715.1 Asclepias incarnata
TCACAGTTCTCACCATATTTGTAGTTCTCACGTTAACCCTACCCTATATATATATATATATATATATATATATATAGGATATATATTAGGATCGTCGATGAACGCGTGTAAGATGTGCAATCGTACAAGACCCTAAGATATGGTTATTATGTTGTATACGCATGAACAGGTAATTAACCAAAAAGGGAATAAGATAAAAATCATACAATATTGAAAGCTATATTATGGACGATAATTTACACATTTTACTTGAACAATGAACTAACATAGGTGTTTATGAGTTAAAAATATACTTATCATAATATATGTTAATATTTTGTTTCAAAGTAATTGTTAAATTATTTTTTTTTTCATTGTTACTTAAATATCATTTAATTTGAATAAATTAAATTTGAAATCTTAATAAACTAGATGAAACTCTTATATTACAAGAGATAATAATATAAGTCATTACATCATTAATATCATAATACAAGAAGATAGTAGTTGGGTGACACCGTCTGACTATCACAACTTGTTTAATGTAAGATTACCTCATAGCACATAAACTATGTACAATGTTCGATTGGCCTGTTACTAATTCTAACTTTCATTACATTTTTTTTATAAAGAGAATCCAAACATTACGGAAAACATCATATGGTCCTCGGTCGATGGTAGGCTAGCTTTACCCTGTTTTTAAATTGACTAAAAGTGTACCCACACAATGCATAATGTTAAATGATTTTAAAAAAAAATAAAAAATCATAATGTACATAAAATTCTTAAACTTCAGTACATATGTCAAAAAGTGATGGTAGTCGGTAGCCGGCCGCCGACCGCCGGTTCTAGATTGTCTAAGATACGGTATATAAAAAACGTGTTTGTTATTATTGTTACTTGTTAGCATATTTAAAAATGAAATTAGTTATGTAAATTAATATATAAATAATAAAAACATTAAATGATAAGATAAAAAAATATATATATTTAAAATTTAGGATCATGTAATCTGTTTTGGATAACCTGTTTACTTGTAGCTGCAAGACAACTTATTCTAATTATACTATTTAATGGTCATTTTGTATGTTAATTCTTTAAAACACTTTAAATAGTTATTACCTGATTATGATAATTTTAAACGGAAGGAAGTCCAAAAATTATATCGTGCAGCCTGTTAACATGTTTGTTACAATTGATGATCTGATTTTGATATATCACGTAATCACTTTCAAAACATAATGGCAAAGAGGGTTGCGATCATTAGAAACTAGTACTTGTAACATTGCATATTTTGTCAATTTGTAGCCATCTAGTTCTGCATTTTATATATATTTAATATAGAAAAAAAAAATCATTAAGAGTAATTTAGTCATTTCATGTCATTTTGGTCACTTGATGCGTACAATAGTATGAAATCGAAAGATAAATGCATAAAATAGTAGATTTTAAGAATTGATGCATACAATAGGAAATGAGTGAAAGTTCGCTGCATTTTCAATCAATTAGCCCATAAAGAATTTACTTACAAATATAAGAGATAATTTCAACAAGATATAAATACTATTTTAATGGATAATTTTCCGATTAGTGAAAAATGAGGGGGGAAAATCTAGAATTAATAAAAATAAAAAACAAGGAACTAAAAGTGACTATATATACTTTATTAAAAACAAGAATAATTAGTTTATTGTTTTGAAAGACTAATGTTGTTACAAAATGTTTGACTTTAAATACATTTATATAAAGAAATTAAATAATATGTAAATGTGTATATGCATGACCTATACAGTACTGTCCATACATAGTTTAACCAATGATTAGACAAGTGATTAGCTGAAAGAACTTAATGCTAATGTATGTCATCAATGAATGAGAAGTCTTCAATGAAACAATAATAAGTGAATAGAACTGGAAGATGATAACCAAGAGATTGATTCGCTGACATGGATTCAGAGATCAGTGTTCACTATCACGTGAGAATAAACAAGTTCGAAAAATATTTGTTTACTCTCCAATGCATTAAAAGATCATTCTTATTTTGTAAGTAGAAAGAAACAGAAAAAAAAAAAAAAGAAGGTTATTTGCCCTTATAAAAAAGTCACATGTTAATTGTCACTAGAAGACATTTTTGACTTACAAAATAAGACAATCTATTTAGCAATGAGTAGTTTGTGTAAGAAAACTTAAATAACATATTTTTCACCAAAATTGCTAAAGAACAAAATGGAAAACTTAAAAGTATTGATCAATAAGATAAATACATGCGAAGCAACCACCCAAGTCCTAAAAGACCGTTGTAAGTTCGTCTATAAAAGTCAACAATTGAAGAAGAAAAAGTTGTGGATTCCTCGAGCAATTTATAATACACGTTTCATAGCTATTAGTTTGTTTAGTGCTTGAATCTAAGGTGTCTAGATTGTTGTATAATTAGTATGTCTAGTTATAAATTTGTCAATGTCATCTCATGTTAGTAAGCTAGATACATTCTACTTACTATTGAATCTACTTACTATTTTTGTATAATTACTATTGTAATTCTATATCAATATAATACGAATTACACATCTGAGAAATGTATTCTCTTTGTTTATTATTTACTTTGTTTGATTAAGGTTTTTATAGAAATGTTTAAGTAAAACTGGAACAAAACACGACCACTTGTATCATTTGTTAAATTAATAAACTATGACATAAATATGAATATCCAATTTACTTCATGGCCAGCAAGTTACTATTACTACTAGTCAATATATGCATATACTTAATCATCATCTGTCCACCTTTTGACCGCTATCTCAAGTTACCTCTCTCTCTCTCTCTCTTTCTCTCTCTCTCTCTCTCTCTCTATGTTAAATTTATTTATAACTAATCACATATACCACCATCATATATTCATATTCTTGTGTGTGCATGTTTGTGTACACACATTTCCTTATGCACAAGTAAGTGTTCAAGTTTCCCCTAATATAATTAAGATCAACTATAGTATATATATGTTCTTATCAAATAATTATTCCACATCCTCTTTGAATACCCAAACTCTGAAAATATATGGCCCCTTCTTCTTCTTCGTTTCCTGATATATGGGGTTGGATCCAAAACTTACCACCACCAACACAATGGCAAACAAACATCAAATCCATATGCATTTGTTCTTCATCAACTTCATCTCAACCTTCTCTTGAACTCTCGATTTCCAAAACCCCAATTCATCCTTCGTCGTTCTCTTTCTCCATTCTTGCAAATTACAACTTGCCCATCTCTCTTTGGGCCTCTAAACCACCGATCAAATCCACCACTAATTACAACAACACCTTACTACATGAACAAATTGCCATCTCCAAACTCTTGACAAATATCATTAAAGATATCCTTAAATACACCCCTATAAAACACTCCAATTCTTTCCTCAAACTCCCAGACCCGAATTCCATTCCTGATCTTAAAGACATAGTTAATTTCTTGTTTCTTGCACTTGCTTTTGTCGTGTCTATATATGAAGCTCCCGAAGATATTCGGTGTGATTCTATAAACACTCTTAAAGAAATATTCGCTTGTTCATGGGCAAGAGAAACATCTAAAAGATTGATGATGTTAATGGGGTCGACCGCGGAAGAACAATGGATGAGATCCATGAATCTTGCCATCACAAACTGGATGATGGAGCTACAAGCAATGAGCCGTACCGTGTTAAAAGCACCATCACCGATGTATTCTTCAGCTATTTCGACTTTAGGGTTTTGGAAAGTTCAGTTATATTGTCCAATGATTGCTATGGAAATCGAAAAGTGTAATAATGGTGGACAAGACGATCAAAGGCTTGCTTTTTCATTGAATTATCACCAGCTTGAAGGGGTGATCCAGTTAAATTATCAAGTGATGGTTCGTGAGAAGTGGATTGATGTTTTGGTTAGCATCGATAACGTGAGGTATGGAAGGTTTCTATTAATTTCCAGAATTTATAATCGATCTGATACCCGATCCTATTTCCTATATATTTGTTTGTTTGTTTACATGGTGCTTCTTACATTCAATTTTATTTTTTTAAATCAAATTTATTTATTGTTTGTTAAAAAAAAAAAAATTCAATTTTATTGAAAAGCAACAAATTAAACAACTACCGCTTACATAATTTCTTATATCTCTTAATGTTATGATTTTATAATTTTTAATATAGAAAACTTACTAATTAATTTGTTTTTAACAGACAAATAATTCACATTCATTTAATATAAATATAATAGTCATTGAACCTTGATTAAATTTATTTGAAATGACGACTTTTGAATAGAACACGCCTCCACCATCCAGAGGTGAGAGCCTACCTAGCGATGGAAAATCGGTTGTCTTAATCAGGCTCCGCTCCTTCCAAACTGATGAGACATAAAAGTAAAAATCTCACTAGACTTTCCCTAACAACCGAAACTGAATTTACACCTGGCAATTAGATTCGAACCTCCATTTAGCGGGCAAAATCCAAATGACTCAACCACTAAGCTAGTATCATTGTCCGATTTTAACTTATTAGTTAATGGACTAGCTAGCTTGATACAGCTGATTGTTGAAATTTACTGCCAAAGCTTATTGGTAATCAACAGTACTAGGTTGTAGGTGCTTGAGGGTTACGAAACTGGTTTTATGTGGTTAATAATTGAAAATTTAAGTTAATTACTAAAGTAACCAAAAGATTTTGATACACTTTAATTATGTGATTGGTGATCAATGGATGCCAAATTTCTACTTTTATTTATACTCAATAAATAAATTCGATTGGTAGCTGCTATATATATCCCGCCGGCCCGCTTTGATGAACAATATTTCCTTTTTGACTAAACAAATAAACAAATAAATAAATTCGATTGGTAAGATAGACGGTTTGATTGTTAATAAACAAATAAAATTGAAATGATAAGTTTTGAGTGTGCAGTGCCTGTCATATATATATATCAGCACATTTTGTCATTTTTTTCTTAATCATGTTAAATATAACCCTTATGTAAGTTATATTATTGAATAGAATAGTATATAATAGGATTGCGTTGTAAGTATTTAAAATATATTATTGAATAGAATAGTATATAATAGGATTGCGTTGTAAGTATTTAAAATATATTATTGAATATAGAATAGTGTATATAATAGGATTGTGTTGTAAGTATTTAAAATTTAATTAATTAAACACACTTTTGACGTAAAATTTGATATAATCAACTATATCTAAATAAATGGTGGAGGGAAAACTAAAAACTTTTTAAAAAAATATATAAATTATTTAGCTACGATTTTAGCAACGACAATGTCGTCACAAAAACTAACACAGGAATTTTTTTATTATTATTATTTTTTTTTTTTGTGGCAATTGTAAATCAAAATTAAAATTTGGAAAGGATTTAAGGTCTGATTTGACCAAAAAAGTGGAATTTTTTTTGTCGTTTATTGGGTATGTCGTCGTCCAACACCTCTTATTGTGCTTTTTCTTGTAGTGTATTCAAATTACCTGTCGATGTATGCAGGCTAATCGGAGTATTTTTTATGGCCGTTTTCGAATCTCTCTGACCACCTCAAGATTTTACTTAATAGGTTCGAACATAAGATTTCTTAAAAAGATAATAGAATATTAACCACCATGTCACGTTGGAGGTGCAACTATGTCTCAAGGGCCGGTAGATATATTTCGCATTTAATACTAAATTTTTTTATGTATGAATTATCATGCAGAAAACATTAGTTACTACAAAAATATACTAACTGTTATATTTGTTACATCTAGCTAGATATATAGTTAATAGAAGTTATATATACAAATAATAAAGATATTAATAAAAAAAGAAAATGTTAAATACAACCCTTAAGGTTGTCGTTAATGTGCATAAAAAAATAATCGTAGTTTCGATATCAAAAGCTCACCCCTGAATTTTATGATAAGTGTACAACTATTTTTTGCATCTTAACTACAGCCTTTAAGGCTGTATTAAAAAATAGTCAATTTTTGAGAAATGGTTTTAATGACCTTAATTGTTATAGTTTGCTTGAAAGCAAAGGACACCATAATGAATTACGTTTGTGGCCAAGACAGTGCATTGTCATGATCGATCCGCAAACTGTTGAATATATACGGTCTAGACTCTAGAGATATATAGACAATGCATATATTATAGTATATATGCTTCCCTACAAAAGTAATGCTTTCAAACTTAACGTTTACTCAACTATAATTATTAATACATCTAAGTTTTTTTTATTCATGTTATTAATCTTAGCTAGCTCATACCTAATTAATTTTACAAAATACATTAGAGATAATATAAGTCATTACATCATTAATTTTATAAAATATATTAAGTGACTCGTGAAAAAGGAAAACTAGTATTCTAGTAAACCACACCCGTAAAGCGAGATTTCAAGCAAACAACCAATTACTAAAAAAAACTACCAAAAGCTAATCAGGTTCCTCTAGGAGAATTCTTTAAATCGTTCTAATTAAAATGATTAACTTCTAAAGCATTACATATATTAAGAGACATTAATTTAAAGCGAATCCGGCCACTTGATAAATCACGAAACAGCCCTTCTTTGCTTCAAAATTTAATAGTTTTGCAAACTATTATTTATGTAATATGTTGATTATATCTTATATTATGATTGCCAAATAATTTCATATAATTAATAATCTTATCTTTAATCCTAAATAAAAAAGCAACCCCCTCTTTTCTCAAATGATGATTTGAAGTGCCTATTTTACCTTTATCTTTTCATTGTCTATTTACATCCCCTTATGTACCAAAAATACCCTTAATAAAATATTTTACAATATGTATCATTCAACTCCTAAAATAACTACACTATCCCCTTTTACATCAATTACCTTTTACATCAATAACTTACACTAATCGCCGACGTCACCACCACACCGCTCCACAACCACCGCCGCCGCATTGTGCGGATACCCATATAGTATAATCTAAAGAGTCGCTTGAAATGCTACCAAATTAAAATCGGACTCGGTCAACTATTTGTAAGATAATTTTTCAATAACATTTGATGTATTAAAGATAAAATATGATCAAGAATAAAAATCCTTCATAAATAAATTAAATGATT
Organism: Asclepias incarnata; assembly: GCA_025447715.1. Classification (NCBI taxonomy): domain Eukaryota; kingdom Viridiplantae; phylum Streptophyta; class Magnoliopsida; order Gentianales; family Apocynaceae; genus Asclepias; species Asclepias incarnata. Next base: position 7,084 of record JAOEHQ010048813.1, read on the forward strand.
GTCATCCTTAGAAACATACTGATAGAGCAGTCCAAGTGGCGTCTGGTTTATATTGCTCCAGGGATAAAGTCAAAACCATAAATCATTTCTTCGAAGTAACTGTTCGTAAACAGTGCATAAAATAATGCGATTTTGGAAAGGTTTTGTGATGTGACATTATAACGAAAGCACCTTATATGGTTACAAGCTTACCAAACATAAACATAGATACATCATATGCATACTAACATACACTCTATACACGATGCTTATTGAGACGACATGGGAACATCAATTAATAGGTAATGATCTGTACATTATAAATTTTTAACCGTACATCATTAAACATGTTTTAAGTTATTATACATTACAACAACTTAAAACATGTATAATGGTGTACAGCTAAAAACTGATGGTGTATGAATCACTACCCTTTAATTAAAGGATAAATTATACTCCAAATGACTGGTTTCATACATACAACTTAAAAATTATGCTAGTTGTACCTAAAGTTGACAATTTTCCACTCGGACCATGCCCATGAGTATGACTGACGTAATTTTTAAAAGTTGGTAATTTTTAGAGTAAATTACACGGATGATACTTATGGGTATGGTCCGAGTGAAAAATTGCCAAATTAAGGTATGACTGACGTAATTTTTAAACTGTAGATATGAAACCAATCATTTGGGGTATACTTCAGGTACTATCCGTCCGTGTAATTTATCCTTAATTAAATAATACACAATTTAATTACGTGCATGGTGAATTTTTTTTTTTTTTTTTTCAAAAGTCATACGTACCCTTGTCCCTTATGACATTTCCAAAATGATTTACGGTGTTATAAATTACTTTTAATTAAGACATCTTTAATTATAAATTTTACTTGTTTGTTCGTACCTTTTATAGACGTATATAAAATTTATACATACAAAAATGTAAACAAATAACTAAATTAAAATCACATTAATTTACTCATTAGAAATATGTAGAAAAAATGTTTGATATGTAAAAGCAACTAAGGAATACGTTTTTGGTGATATTTGGCATTTGGGGTGTAGTGGCCTGTGAGCTTATTTTTATTTATATACTCACATACACACATTAAACAAGGGGCTTTTTATATCCATCTTTTTTTTTTCTTTTTTTCCACCCCTCAATGTACAATAATTTATGTATAACTGTTTATTGTATCGTGAAGGGGTATAATTGAGAAAAAGAAGGTGAAAATAAATACCCACATAAACAAAAGATGTCCGAGATTGTTTGGGATGTGGATGATGAACTATATGATCGAGGTTGTGTATCTCCATGTGTAATATTAAGTAAAAAATGATGTAATGTTGATGACGTTATCCAAAATAATTGGTGATCGATGATTTGTTTCATTCCTGATGCACCAAGTATTCGAAGGGTATATATAGATCAATTTTCCGTACGAATATAGTATAAAAATATCTATGAAAGATTGTTAAAAAAAGTTTCTTTTTAATTTTTATCTACGTGGGATTAGTCCACTTGATAGAGGCGTATGCCTCTTGGGGAAAAAACCAAATATTTAAACCTTGACATAGACATATTTGGTGTAGTTTTATGATATTTAGCTGTTCAAAAAATAAAAAAATATATATAAAAAATAAAAAAGGATATAAAACCCCTGGAACGTTTTTCAGGTGTGATGTTATACGACTAGTGAACGACATTCTCATGAAAGAAAGAGGAGCAGGAACAGACGAAAAACATTTCCCATCACGCATTTCCCTGCAGCTCACTCCCATGACCAACATCTTAAGCGTTTCCGTTAGCCGATCCTCCGAAAACCCGGCACGAGAAATTGGTGTCGAGAGATCCATAGAAGGCACTTTCGAGCCACCAAATCCACACATTGGTATATCCGTGTCCGCAGGTGAAACAGTCACAACCAACCTTAAACCATGGAAATTCGAACAGTCGGTGTACGGAAGCAGCGGGGCATTCAATTGGTTCCTTCATGATAGTATTAACGGTCGTGAAGTTGTCTCATCAAAGCCTTCTAAGTTTGCGTTGCTTCAGCCAAAAGCGTGGTTTAGGAACAGGTATTCGAGTGCTTATAGACCGTTTACGAGACGTGGAGGTGTTATATTTGCGGGAGATGAGTATGGTGAAAGTGTGCTGTGGAGGTTGGGAAGAAGTGCGATCGGGCAAACGATGGAGTGGGAAGCAAAAGGGTGGATTTGGGTGACTTATTGGCCTAATAAATATAAGACCTTTTATACTGAAACTCGAAAGTTGGAGTTTCGTGAGATTCTTCGTCTTAATCTTGCTTGAATATATATATGTTTGGTTGAGATAAATTGTTGTATTTCAAATATTATTTGGTCAGATAATTGCAAAATAAATAAAATCATTAGTTAGAGGATTGTACATTGGTCTTCTTTTATTGAGCATTATTGATTGATTATTGATATTGATTATTGATTTACTTTTTTTTATTTTTTTCCTAACATTCAAACATTTGAGAAACTTTACTGTATAATGATAGATTTAATTAATAATAAAAAATGTTCATGATCTTTACACTTGTGTAACTTAATTAATAGTACAAAAATTTATCAACCAATTTTTATGTTCGATTTTGACAAGGTGGTTAAATAGTTTGAAGTCCTCATTGTAGTGATTTCAAAATCTTCTTAGATAAACATTTTGAAACAATTAGAAACAACCACGAAAATTTAAGATATTTATGTTATATATATATATATATAGGGTTAAGTAAAAATCCTTATCAACTATGTTTTAAATAACATAATGAAGTAAAAACTAACAAGATTATAATTTTATAGTTAAAATAAAGTATATAACTTTATTGGATGACAAAAAAAAAAAAAAAACACATGACACCATCCATTTAATAACAAAAATATTAAAAAACTCTTGAAATGAATATACATAATTTTTTTCATTAA